>CM066329.1:179060541-179260541 GCA_033807585.1 Hydrophis major
TTAGGTCAGTTGGATGCGGTTTGATGGTGTTTAATGTGGAGCTAGGGAACTGCTGCTGTGGATACTTTTTCCACAATCTGGAAAATGGAAGGTCTTCATCACAATCCATTAAATAAGCCTGTTTTCTGGACTAGATTGTCCCTGAGAGCTAAGGAAGGCAGCATAGGCAACAATAGTAATCTGTTTTGAATGCTGCCACCATATTGAGATAAGAAAGACTGAGAGAGATGGAATACCATAAGCTCAATGGAAACGTTATGATTCCTCTTTTCCCAACTTGCTATATCTACATTAATTGGGTAGTGTCCATGAATAGTGTATGTATGTATGTATTTAATAAATGTATATAGGGTACCCATCTCATACATGCCACTCTGGACGGCTCATAATTAAAGCAGAATATAAAACAAAACAGGCAGAATCAATCAACAACAAAAATATCGTGAAAATGGCATCTGAGAACACTCATAAACACTCAAATTAGCCATGAAACAAGCTCACTCATTTTATCCAAGCCCTGGGCTTGGAAGAAAGTCGGGTTAGCGTTAGGATTGGAGCGGGTCTAATTTTGGGGTGGGGGTGGGGGGGTGGGCAGTGACATTTCTGAGGACAAGCACCCTGGCAGAAAAAGCTTTTCTGCTGGGTCGAGATGGTGCTCTCTCACAGACAGGGTCTGGAATATACCTCCCCTGCACAGGAAGATTACACGAGGGTATTTTGAGAAAGCATGTGGTAGCATTTATTTGTTTGAATGAGCTGGGAGCAGTAAACTTACTCATGCTTTCAGAAGAACATCTGTACATTGCCGTGCTTGCTTTTGCTCCTGGTTGTTGAGTAACAAATGCAGTCTAAACAATAATAGTTGTGCAGCTAAAGATCAGTAGAAACAATTAAGAAACGGCTGTGTGAATTGGCCCAATGTCTATTTTTTAACAGGTTTTCAAAGAGTTGCTGAGCCAAATGTAAGCATGACATCTGTCAGGGAGAGGGAGGGGTATTGCAATTAACTCCCCATTCCACCCCCATCTCTGTCCTTCATCTCACAACACAGCACTCTCAGATACAGCCTTAGAGAACGAGGGTTTGTTCAAGACCCCACAGGATAAAATGTAGCTAAACCTAGATTTGTACTTAGGTTTCCACGACCTAAATGCAAAATATCGCATGCTGCTTCTCACGGGAACCTCATCAGCTTACTTAACGAGTTTTTCCCTACTAAAATGTGACTTGCATGTATTGTTTCCAATTCCTAATACTGGTTTTTCCCCCCCCTCCCCTCCCCCTCAGGCCTCAATGACCCTGCTCCAAGTGTAGTAAAAGAATCAACTGAAAGCAATCAGTGGAATCTGCTCCAGGTATTTTGTTTTCTGTACTGTACTAGGTTTTAGGTCTGTGCAGCCATTTAGATTCGGTTCCAAAGAGATGCACTGAAGTTGGCAGGCAGGTAAATATAGAGTTCTTGGATACGAGATGGACAGAAATATATTACATAATAAATAAATAAAATATAACACCTATCTGCAGTTCTTTAAAGCAACCACACCCTTTCCTGAAGTTTGTGGCTATAAAGAGTAGATAGTTGCCCCCTTTGCTCCTTCTTGTGTTCAGAGGCACATTTTTGAATTAAATTTGAAATGCTGTATAACTTTCTCTGTTTATACTTCAGAAGACTTTTAGGAGGCTATCAAGAATGAATCTGTTCTAAATAGAATTGTCCTTTATTTTTCTGGCTTATTCTATTGTTAGGGGATGCAGTAATGAAGAGCACCCTATTTTCCATAGGAGATACAGATCAGATTTATTTTTCATAATGATTCCTATAACGCAGCAAGCCGTTTGAAATGGAAAAGTGCCTTTTTAAAACCTGTTGTGCCCTTGGCCCCTTTCACCTCATCCTTTGTATAGAGCAGAGCTGTCAAACTGAAGCCCCGTGGAGTAGTTAGATCTGGCCCCGCTGAGCCGCCCTGGAAACAATGAAGGGCTGGCCGGTGGTGGCTTTGCCAGCAAAAACGGAGCACGAGAGATTGCAACAGCCTCCTGCAATCGTCTGCTAGTGAAAATGGAAGTCAGGAGGGCCCAAGCTCTCTTTTCACTGACAGAGGGTTGCAGGAGGCTGTCACAGCCTCCCGACCTCCGTTTTTGCTGGCAGAATGCTCAGGCTACCACAGGCGCCCCCGACATGAGTGACGTTGCACTGGCCACACCCACTCTGGCTACACCCACTCAGTTCCCAAGGTCAAACACAACCCTGATGCGGCCCTCAATGAAATCGATTTTGACCCCCCTGGTATAGAGGAATACGCCACATCTGATGAAGGCCATTCTAAGTGTGATAACAGAAGAGAGGTGAAATATTGCAGTGGTACATCTCTTTCCTGTGTTGCAGAATGAGCCAGTAGATCTGGACTTCTTGAATCCAAAGCCAGTTTCTGTTCCTTGCAACTCTGCAGTGAATCCGCTTCTCTCATCTGTGTCACAGCCTGGATGTGGAGCATCAGTACCTCTTCCTTCTACCTTCACAGCCCCTCAGCCTGTTTCCAGTATCTCTGCTCCTACCTCAACTTCTTTCATCTTCTCTACCGGACTTCCACTTGGCTCTTTAAGTACATTGCCTGTAGCTTCAGGCTACTTTGGCTCAGCAATGGGAACGAATGAATTGCACAAGATAGATCCATTAAATCATCTCCTAGAGGAAAACAAAGGGTAAGGGTTGTTGTTTTGGCCTGTTCTGTCTGCTTGATAATGGCTCTTCCCCTCTTTTAAATTAAAAATGGGGAATGAGGGCATTTTCTTTAAATAATGTCAATTTTATGACATTAAATAATAATAAAATTAAATAAATAATGATGTCAATAAAAGTAAATAATTAAATAAAAATAATGTCAATTTAAATAATGTCACTTTAACCTTAGACTGTCTACTATTGACCTCACCCCCTTCCTAAGAGGCCTGTAAGGAGCGTGCATAAGCGCACCAATCGTGCCTACCGTCCCTGTCCTATTGTTTTTTTATTTTTCTTATAAGTATCTATTTCATGTATTCAAAACTATATTTATTCTGATACCTGTATCTTGCAAGCGATTGACAAATCCAATAAATACTAAATACTAAATATTTTCAATATTTGGAACTATTTTACTAAGTGGTTCCTTCAAATTGGCACATAAGTACAAGTACAGATCGTACTCGACTTACAACCTCTGTTGGAACCAGAATTTTTATTGAAAGTTGGTGCAATCAAAAGTGACTTATCCCATGCCTGGACTCAATTTTGCACCCATTTTTACCATGGTTGTTAAGCGAAATACGTAATGGTTAAGTGATTTTTTTTTTGTTGGAAACAGGCTGGGAAGGTTGCAGATTGCGAACATGTGACCACAAGGGGCTGCAGCCAGTCAGAAATGTGAACTGATTGCCAAGTTCCCAAAATGCTTAAGTGGAGGACTACCAGTAACATCCACTCCATCAGTGACTGTTTGAAGTTAAAACAATGGTGCTGAATGAGAGGGACTGATAGATCCCGATCAGCAATGGTGCTGATAGATCCTCATAGTTGCACCTGTTGCAGTGTCTTCATGCTCATGTGAAGTGCTTAGAAACTGGCTTGCGGTTACAACATCACAGCATTCTGTGGCCATGTGAGCACCATCTGCAACCTTTACTGCCAACTTCTGACCAACAAAGTTATTGGGGAAGCCAACAGGAGGTCACAAATGATTGTGCAACGGTGGCATGCTGAGATCGTGCTGCATTTCCCTAATGACAACCAGGATTGTCAGAACTACTGTGGCATGTCAGTGCTATCCCGTGACTTTGTCCCTTATGACTTCTTCATTTAGAGTTGGGGTTCCTGGTCCCAAATACTATCGGTAAGCAAGCACTACCTGTAATAATGACACTGACAAACAGATGTTTATCTACAGTGGATTCCTGGGTGGCTTATAAGCAACTCGTAAAAGACATACTATACAGTCACGATTGTACTTCAAAAATAGAGGCATAGAAACTGGCAAACCAATTATATAATGTAATGTGCACACAACATGTCTAGACAAGATTAACCCTTTTACTATTTCACAGCGTGCACTTGGGTAAAATGATAATTATTTAACATGTCAAACTAGCCCAGATAAATTAATATTTAAACAAAATTTCAAAACAAGACAAAATTTTGATTGTATAAGTGGGATGGGATCCCTCATATAACATAATTACCTAGTGCTGTTAATTTTCACTCTTCCTGCTGCTTTGGTTCAGCGCTTGTGCTACTGGGAAGATTATGTGTATGCGTGTATTCTCCAACCATCTTCCCCATCAGCTCAGAATATATTTCATTGAGCACTATTGATGGAGATACAATACAGTAGTCATGAGCAGGGTTTTATCTTCAAAGGGCCATTTTCTGTTACAGGAATTGATACTAACCATAAGCATTTCCAATTATTTACGTGTCCCCCCACCCCATTAAACAATATATGAACACAAAGTGACAATAGGTGTCCTGTCTATATTTTAAATTTAGATTCAAGCTGCCTTGAGTCCAGTTTTGCCTTATACATGAAATAAATCCGTGATACTATTGGCCTATATGTTAATTTGGTAATCATAGGGAATCCTTCTTCCAGGTCTTCAGCTCCAGCAGCCGTAACGGCCTCTACAGTCCCTGCTGCTACTTCTGCACTCCTGACATCTGCTACAGGATTGCCGCTTGCTGGTCCAGGTGTCTCTCCAGTTCCATATCCAGGAAGTCCCATCTTCCAATCAACCCTGTTCCAGCAACAAGGAAGTCCTTTGAAAGGACCTGAGATTTCCTTAGCCAATGTCCATGTTCCACTGGAATCAATTAAGCCAAGTATGGGGTCATTGCTGACCAGTATATGTTTAATGATGAAGTGAAGGATGCATATTTTTATTCTTAGAAAAAAAATAACGTAGTTCTTTACATAAATACAGCCCTTCTTCATTCCATATAATAAATGCATGGATTTGTTTTTAACCTGGTTTATCCTTTTAGTTTCCAAAAACATTATCATGGGAGCAAATACTGGCAATATTCCTGTATATGCTCTCATGCCTCTCATGTTTGACACTAAATGTCTGTTACAGTTTTTTTGTTTTTTTGTTTTTTAAAAAACATGTTTTGCTGAACTAATGGAAGCGAAAGAAATTTATAGTAAAGTGATGCTATTTTTGAGGTAGTTCTATCCCTTTAGAGAAATATTTAGTGAAAATTAGAAAAATAAATGCAGTCCAGCTAACCTTTTTTCAACATTTATCCTTAAATTTGTAATCAATAAGAGCTACATATTGAGGATGGAGGGGTGGACACATAGGGACAGCGACTGGCCAGTATCTCTGAATTAACTGCTGTATTTGGTTTTATGGCAGCCCCTTTTCTCTTGTAGTGACATTAAGGACTCTTTAAGCATGACCTTCTAACTCCTTGAATCTTAACACTCAACTGAAGAATTATTTCTTGCCTTTTTATGCAAAAGGTTTAGTGCTTTCTCTGTTAGGCAGACTGTTCTCCGTCTCCATCATTTTTCCCAACTTTCTCCATCCTATAAGTGGACCCTATTTTCAGGATTTAAAGATAGTGGCACTGAGGACACAGGTTCAAACCACATGCAGCTACTTGAGATGCCCCATCCCACCCCCAACACTGCATGCCTCTAGGGTCATATTTTGATCTGTTGATGCCTATTCTTTGTTTTAGGCCCCTAGCATTCAGGCTGATCACTGCTGCTGTATTGGACTGTTGGATAAAATAGCAATAGCAATTAGACTTATATACTGCTTCACAGTTCTTCACAGTCCTCTCTAAGCAGTTTACAGAGTCAGCATATTGCCCCCCACAATCTGGCTCCTCATTTTACCCACCTCAGATGGATGGAAGGCTGAGTCAACCTTGAGCTGGTGAGGATCAAACTGCTGGCAATTGGCAGAATTAGCCTGCAATACTGCAGGACTAACCACTGTGCCACCAAGGCTCAAGGCTGTATGAGATTAACATACTACTGGATGATTACATATGATTCTATTTACTTAGCAATGGAAAATGACCCCCCACCAAGCCATAACAATAGTGGGGGGTTGACAGGCCAAGGAGGGAGAACGGTATTACATATAGTCCTCAACGTACGGCCACAATTGAGCCCAGAATTTCTGTTGCTAAGCAAGACAGTTGTTAAGTGAGTTTTGCTCCATTTTATGACCTTTCTTGCCATTGTTAAGTGAATCTCTGCAGTTGTTAAGTGAATGTGGCTTCCTCATTGACTTTGCTTGTGAGAAAGTCGCAAAAGGTGATCATATGACCCCAGGAAATGACCACTGTCATAGGTACATGCCAGTTAAAGTCCATGCTGTTTGTTCTGTCGATGGCATGTTGCTCTTCTACCATGTAAACACTTTCTTCGCCTTGGCAGGCAGTGTTCTTCCTGTGACTGCTTATGACAAGAACGGTTTGCGTATTCTGCTGCACTTTGCGAAGGAATGCCCTTCCGGGAGGCCTGACGTGTTGGTGGTGGTGGTATCGATGTTGAATACAGCACCTCTTCCTATCAAGAATATTGTGCTACAAGCTGCGGTGCCAAAGGTGGGGGAAAGAAGAGAACAGTTGGCCAAGAACCAACCAGAGGAAGAATGTAGAATTCTTTTATTGGTGCAGGCAGAAGCCAAGGAATCCTTCTGGGTCACGGGGCTAAATCAAAGATAAGATACTCTGAGGAGAATTGTGTTACCATTTTGCAGGATTTTTGTTCCCAATTACTGCTTAGGATGTCTTTGGATAATATTGGTTTCCACTGAATAACTGGGGATTTCCTCAGCTGACCCTAAATTAATTTTATGAAGGCAGTTACACTAGACAGCTGAGTGGTTTGGCCTTCTCTTAGAAAATATTTCCATTTTTCCCAATACGCTTACAATCAAATGTCTAGTACTATTTCTACAGCAGACATTGCCTTAACTTTTCTTTCTGTTTTCTTTGCAGTCCATGAAAGTAAAATTGCAGCCACCTTCAGGGACAGAGTTAGTTCCATTCAATCCCATCAAGCCACCAGCTGCTATTACCCAGGTCATGTTGCTTGCAAATCCTAGAAAGGTGGGAAGGCTTGCGTTCCAGATTCTCCTCCTCTTCTTAAAGATACAGTCATTTTCCTTATACTGGGTCACATTTTATATGTCTCATCACTGTTTTCTTGGACTGATGTGATGGGTAGCAAACAGACTTCAATACTTTTCAGGGTTGGAATAAATAAGAAATATGGAGCATGATGTGTTATTGAATTCTGGTAGGCCTTGTTTTTCTCCCCCCCCCCCCCCATGCTTCACTAAGACAACTTTTGTGTACATCTGTGAAATTAGGGGACGTACCTCAACCTCTCAATTTTCTGTAGCATCTTTGTCACAGTAATTATGTTAGGCTGAAAGGGGTGGGGTGGTTGACTTTTTCGTTTTTTAGGGGTGGGACTATAAACAGAAAGTCCCTAGAAAGTAATAGTTCTTTACATCTCCTCCAGAGAAATGGCCAAAACTATGCTATTGGTTTCTGCTGCCCAAATGATAAGAGTTTTCATCAGCACAGCTATGGACCATTTGGGAAGGGAGTGGGCAGCTGATTTAAAGGTGGGGAAATTATCCTGCCAAAAATCAGTCCTTTTATCTGAGAATCAGACCCAATTGAGTGGAAGAAAAAAAATCCCACAGTACCCAAAGACTCCCAACTTAAAGGCCGATCAATGGCATGCATCATATATTCTCATTTAAGTGCTCTTTTACTCTGTATTCTGTGGCTGGCTGTTATATTTGGCTTTCCTTTTTCATTGCAGGAGAAAGTGAGGCTGAGGTATCGACTGACTTTCACATTGGGAGACACGCCCAGCACCGAAGTGGGGGAAGTAGACCAGTTTCCTCCAGTTGATAATTGGGGAAAGCTATGACCCAGAGCTATTTCATGGGGACTGGAATGAATGTGACATGACAAAGGCACCGGCGGTATCAGTTGGTGATATTTAGCTTCGTTTACATGTCCCGTCCACTCCACTTGTAGACGTAGTCCAGAATGTTTCCCGCACTCTGAGACGATAGTAAATGCCAAGTGTAAACTTGTGGGAGCAGCCAGGAACAGAGACCTGGTTGGTTTCTTTACCTTGGCCAATCCAATTCTATCTTCCACTTCATTGAAACTTGAAATATAAATGTTCTGGAGAATTTGATGAGCAGAAATTGAATACGCTGGAACATTCTTTCAGTTAGGCTAGCGGTCTACCAAGGGCTATGATGCCTTTGTAAATTCTTTGGGGGTAGAGTCCAAATGACCTTCCTATACCCGATTCTTTTTACCTCTGTGGGATCAGAACTAGGATAACCGTTAGGCTTGCTGAGCAATAAGATACACTTCAGGAAATGGAGGTTTTTGCCATGATCAAGCACTCCATTGACAGAATATCTGTTCCAAGAGCCAGTAGAGCCCATACAGATATGCCACTTGAGAACATCATCAACACACAGGTCTAAAGTTGCTGCCTTCTAATTTTATACTTGCAGCTGATTTGCTTGTGTGCTTTTCCCAGTAGCTGCTGAGTTTTGTATGCACACAGCTGTTTTTCTCCTGCGTACACAATTGTCTCATTTTTGTGAGTTAGCTACAATAAAGATCCATATATAGTTTATACACTGCTCAAGTGGGAAGCATGGAGCAATGGAAATACAAATAGTATTGAGAAGGAGCATCCATTCAGGTGGAGTTGTTCATTGAGCTCAAAGGAGGAAGTGATGGAGCTAAGGATCTGAAGCTTCTCCTGAAGGCACTATTGTTAGTTAAAAGTATAAGTATATTAAGCTATAGGAATGTACCAGATCTGCAGACCAGGGAAAAGAGGAGCCATGGCCACGCATGTGCAGGGGTGATACACACCAGTTTTACTCTTTTTAGATAAATAGGTGGGTAAGTGCAATTGTCTATAGGAAATTTTTTATGTTGAGACAGGCAGGCTTTTCTAAATAGTGATACACACGATACTGTTCAAAAGCCATAGAGGGGAGTCACTGCTTTGAGTAATTACTTTCTCCTGTGTAACAGTTTTGGTTTAACTATGTGCTCATCTGGAACAAATCATTTTGTTCCCTAGTGAAGGAAGAGAAGGCCCTGAAAATCTACTGTGCTACACTGTAACTGAGGACTTTTTTTGTGTGGGAGTTTTAAATTTTGCAACATTTGGTATTAAAGAGATTGTGGGAGGATCAGACCTCCATTACAATGGCTGTGACTTCTTTGCGTTAAGCTTCTGTAGACAAGATAGTTAACCACACAACAGAAAGAACCTCATTGGCTTTTGAAGGGATCCAATTTCAAGTCTGTAAGGAGATCGTCCCTGATTAGCCAAACTCGTGGTATCAGGGCTGCATTATGTTACGCTGAGCCCAGCAGTATTTTTTTTTGCTCTTGGTCTCGTCCTCTCTAATATTATAATCTCCTGATTCTCAGCATTTTACTTCAGCTTCTAAGTCTGCCCCAGTGCCATACTTACTTGTACAGAGCAGATTTCACTGTTAAGAGATGGTCTGCAAATCACTCTGATTGAGGAAACCACACACACACACACACAAAGCACAAGGGCTTTCTGCCAAATTCTTTCATGCTATCAGCAGCGCCACTCTGTCCATGCTGTATAATCCAACAGAAAGATTTCATAGTCTCACTGTGTGGAAATGTACTACAAGCTTTAGAAATTATTTATGAATGTTCCTGTTCACAGGCTGAAGTTGCAGCTTTCTATCAGACACTAAGATTGTAAATATATATTGGACGCATTTGTTTTTCTGCACGCTCAATAAAAATACTTTCTCTACTCTGCTTTAGCTACCTTGCAGCCACTTCATACTAAAATGTATTTTTGTCTGAAAATTATTGGAGTTAACAACCTGTCCTACATGTTTCTTTACAGTAACTGTGATGTAAACAAAGCTCTATGGCTAAATATCAACTACTATATGTACCCAAGTATCTTCTGGTTTGTTTTTAAACTCTTGAGTAAAGAGAACTCAAGATTTATTGCAAGGAGATCAGATGGCCCCTGGGTTTAAAGTTAAAATAAGCAAATGAAATGATTTGTTTCAACTTGCATGAATAAAACAATTTGGGTTATTTTAATTACAAGATGGGTTTTCCATCTTGTAAGATTGCAAGTTTGCAAAAACTTGAGTTTCTTTAAATTTACCACAAAAAGAATGATAAAAGAAATGCAAAATATGAATTTTATTTTTATCAAAATAATAACCCTGGTATGTACACTAAGTTAACAAAGTAAAGTTTAAGAACCATTTTAATTTGCTGCTCATGATTCTTCCAGTGTGCCCTCTTTAATGATAGCTCTTGCTAAGTTTCTTGCCAGAGCAAGCCTTAACATTTCCACCTTCATTATCTCTGCATCATCCTAGAAACAAGAAGGAAAAAAAAAAAAGGGGGGGGGGAGAGAATTGAACAAGCTGAAATCAATTTTAGAAATATAATATTTTATAAGTTACAGCATACCTACATGGGTCATGGTCACGTTACTTCTCATATTTAGTATGTAACTCCATGGCGTCCCTAAAAAGATAAGCCTAAAGACTACTGAATTTTTCAGAGTTCTTCCTCCATGACTGGGAAAACAGTTCCATCTTAAATATTAATTTAGCATGATGTAATACATATTCAGGATGGAATTAAAAAGTATTAATTTAAAACAAAACTGCTCATCAGTCTTGGAAGAACCCAAAATGTATTCATGCAGAACATATCCAAAATATCACAAGCCACTTCCAGAAATGCATTAAACTTATCTAGATTAGTCCTTCTCAGTCAACTGTGGAACATTCTGCACATTTCTAGTAGACTTCAGTAATTCTCTGCCATTCCCAGAGAGCATCTGCAGCTATTTTTTATTGCTTGGTCAGAACAATGAAAAGCATACACCCCTTCCCATTAGCATCCTGAAATGTAGGGAAGCAGTGCTGGGAGGGACTTTTGGTAACACTCATACCATTAGAAGCAATAAACTCTGAAATGGGAAAGATTATCCCCTTGATTCAAAGGACAAATTTTCTGTCTGATACACCACTAATTCTTATGGGTAATCTGTTCTTTAAACACACAACATACACCTTTTCCCAGTTTTAGCTTTCACTAAAATGCACATTTGTAAAAGCAATTTAGTCAAGTTAACAAGATCAAAGAAGTTACAATTAAGTTCAGTGTATCCTTATGAGTATGCATAAACATACGTAAGGAAAATAGACAAAGATATTAAAACTCATAATTGAGTTAGTGTTGCAGGATTCCAATCTGGGTCAGGCACCGGGACCAGAGGCTTTGTCTTCCGAGCTTTCAGACTTCTGCTGGAGCCCCTCCTCAGGGAACTTCTCGGTACGCTCTGGGCTGTTCTGTGTGTGGTATTTATATGATGGCTGTTGTGTGTAGCTTTTTAGATGCAGGTTGGGTTGTTGATGGCTGGCTATTAAGTCATTGGCTGTAATTTCCTTGTGCTGCCAAGCCCCCCTGCCTCCTAACCATAAGAACTTGATAAGCTGGAGGTACATCAGCACTGTTGTTGATGGGTGTGTTACCATATAATTACTACACACAGACCAGACCAGAGCACAAAGGATGGGCTCCAATCTGAAAGCTTGAAAGACAAAACCTGTGATCCCGATGACCAATCCAGATTGGATCCTGCAACATTATCCTGGGACATGTATATTTGCCTTCATTTGTGAGTTAATGTTCTCCCCCAATGCACTGACCTCAACAAAAACAATAACTTCTCTTAATTTTGGTGGGGCTAAATCATGCTCTGTCCCCACATCCTGAAATTGTAATGTATTAGGCCCTTAAAACAGCGTCCTTAGCCAGATTACCTGGAGCTTCTCTTTTTTTGGCTCTGCTGCCATCACATCTTCTAAGCATTTCATCAATTCATATGTCTGATCAGCAGAAAATATCACCTACAGAAAATTGATTGTAAACTTCAATTAATGGCAATTTCTCTCCCTCCCCCATTTAATTTTGAAAGTGGGATTTTAAATTTGATACTCTGGCAGGTTTGAACCCTAAGCTAATAGGATGTTTATCCTATTAACGGAGAGAATCCTGAAACAGCAATCTTTTTCATCTTTTTTGGTCTGTGTTTACCGCTTTAAGAACAGTTCAGTGTAGTATGTATGAACTCGAGGATTGTTTACTTTTGTGGCTGCTGTAAATATGACAAGGCAGGACCAGATGAAGATCATTACCTACATTATTCGTCTACTCTTGAAAAAGATTTCATTGAACAACGTTGCTGCAAAACACTCAATTGAGAAACTGGCACATACAAATTAAACTTGAATCAAATCATGAACTTATTTTTAGAGCAGGCATCAAACTTAACTGACCTTACCCATCTGCAGCAAGGCTAAGCTCTTCTACTTACAAGCCCCTCTTTTTGAAGGAGGAAACAATCTGAATGCAATACACATCCTTCCCTCTCTCTTTAGACCAACATTCTTATGATTACTGAGACTTGCACTCTAGCATCATTACTTGACTTTTGGTAACAACATAGCACTGAAGCTGTCAGGATCATGCAATTTCTGGCTCAAAGTTGTCTTTCTTGGCTTAGATTAATACCACTGCCTAGCTGGTATCAATCAATTCATGTTGTATACAAGCAGTCCACAATTGAGCCCAAAATTGGTTAAGTGAATTTTGCCCCATTTTACCACTTTTCTTGCCGCAGTTGTTAAGTGAATCATTGCGGTTGTTAAATTAGTAACTTCCCCACTGAATTTGCTTGTCAGTAGGTCACAAAAGGGGATCACGTGAACCGTAGACGCTGCAATGGCATATGTATGAACCAGTTGCCAAGCACCTGAATTTTGATCACAATTATGGGGATGCTGCAAAGTCTGTAATATGAAAAATGCTCATATGTCACTTTTTCAGTGCTGTTGTAACTTCAAATGGTCACTAAATGAACTGCTGCAAGTTGAGGACTACCTGTACTGTATTTCAACACCAATTCCCATCAGTTAAATATATATATATAATCCACACAAATACCATACTTGCCTCTTTATGTTCTAGGAGAGGAAGTGCATCAGTCAACAAAGTCATCCAGAAGGAGCAAGGAGCGATACGAGCTGTCATCAGCATCAATAGCAGTTTGGCTGCTGCAAAGAACTTCTTCTCCCCATACATGCGATGAAATTCCCGGTACTTTCCTATAAAAGATGTTAAGGCAGTCCTCTCATATTTAGAACACCCATCAATTCTCAAACTTTACACATTTGCAAAAAAGTTGTCCTGTATTATTTGTTTGTTTGTTTTTATTTCTTTGTGTAGCAATTTTATGCCACAAAATTGTTCTGGGTGGCAGCAAAAGTCAGAAAAGACATTTGTAACTAAGATCCGTTTAAATCAATAGCCCAAATCCCATTCATATCAAAGAAACAAACTGATAAATCATTACTGAGTGGTGTTTTAGAGTATTTGCAATGCTTTTTGCTAACTAAAACAGTTTTGAAATAAAAGTCTAGCTTTTATTTGGAAACTAAAATATAGCTTATTAACGCAGTAGCCTTTGAAAAGGCAAGAAAAAGACATTGATATAATCAAAATAAAATGTTTAGATCAAAGATTCTCAATCATATGGGCAATATACTTTCCCTGCCCAGCATAATATCTGAGGCTTTGAAACCCTCCAGTTCAGGAAAACAGGAGGGATATTTGTGAGCATGGTGTTTTTCAGTTTTGGAAGTTTTAAGTAGGAAGTGACAACCTTCAATCCAAAGTTTGAGCAAATGCTTCAAAAATAAAGGATTTTTCAAATTCTAGTTCCACTCACTTTAGCAGCTTCACAGCATCACAGCATAAAACAGCTTCCAATCAGGACAAAAAAAAGTGACTCCCAAGCAAACAAAATGGAACCCTACTGTCAAAAGAGATGGAATCACTCACCAAGAAATGTTAGTCGATCACTAAGCAACATGGATGGACCCAAATTGTCAATGAGGTCCAAGTCTGAGAAAGTACCTCTTTCACAATATTCTCTTAAAAATCTAGATAACAGTATGGATAAAACGGCAGGTTAGCACATACAGCCATTGGTATGTACTGTATATACTATTAATTATAAAAGTGACTTCCTTATAAGCAATGATTATAAGGATTTAGATGAGAACCATGAGAAGTTCTAATCAAGTAATCTGTTTTTATCTGCATGAAGTTACAAAACATTTCCCCAAATGTTAAATAACTATAGTCAATGAGTACCCCAAAAAAATGAAAAAAGAAAAAGAAAATGAAAATAACATACAGCTCAAATTCCTAATTATATTTTAGGGGGAAGAAAAACCACAAAGGATTTCTGTAGGCAATCTTTCATGTACCTAATCTATTTTTCTCACAGAGTGAAGAGAAAGGGATTACAAGAGAATTAGCTGCAAAACATTTTAATAAAAACAGCAGCAGCAATTCTCTGAAATGTAAAATAGCTTCTCTTATACTGTATATTAAATACTACAGATCATTGATGAAAATTGACATATTAAATGACACCAACTTTTTACCTATTCTGTTTCATCATTCTACTGTTTAGAATGTACTTATAGCACAAATAATCCAAGACTAACAATTGCAATATGATCCTTTATTAGGATTGCCAAATTCAAAGGAAGCATTGTCTCTAGCAATTATATTACCCTAAACCTTTAGATAGCTGTAGTAATTTGCTGTTTCTGCAACTTAATAAGAATTCTGCTTCCCCAAATCCTACCTGTCTGATATAAGGGTAGCAAAAGCAGCATCTTTGGCTCGGATGCTCCAGGATAGCGCTGAGCCAAGACGATTGTTCCGGACAGCCTTCATGGACATGATTTTACAGATGCTACGAACTGGGATGGGAAATGATGGAAGCATACTTGGTAAGTGACTCTTTAGAAATGATTACATTGAAAAAAAAAGTTTTAAAGAGAGTCACCTTGTTCAGTCATTGATCTCTGTTCACAAATCCTCAGTACTTTCAGGGCTTTACGCTCTGTATCCAAGGAAATCCGTTCAATATGATGCTCTAGGTATGCTTTACCATACTCTGGACAATAGTCAAAATAGTCAACTGCAAGTTGCCATAAGCTGCAAAGATGGAACCCATAAATATTGAATTGCCTCTTCGGCACAGAGTAACTGCTTCAGCCACTAGCCTACACAACAAACACTAAAACAGTGAATCTCTATTAGTTTTGTACATTCACTTGAGAGTTCCCCTCTACCTAACTGCTTTGAGAGAAGCCTAAGATCGGTAAGAAATTTGTTGGAAAAGCCTTTTAAAATTGAGAAATTAAATCAATATCATGCACGAACATTTTGCTTAAACAATCTTATTTTTTCTCTTTTTAATTCAACAGATTAAATAAAACAGCCAGAGTCTGAGAGTAACATCTAAAAGATCTTTAAAAAAGGGACATATGTACAGTATATGCATATACTACTTGAGCATAGTCACTGACCAATGATAAATTTTTTGGCCCAGGGACTTTTGTGAAAAATCACTTAATATTAATATTGGTTAAAGAAATGATGAACTTCATAACACTGCTTTCCCTAAAATATTCAGAGAAGTCAGACATCAGTGTGGAAGCACTACAGACACCAGCAGCCTACCAGGCTCCTACAGAGGGGACAGAAGTAAAAAAAAAAAAGGCATTCTTTGTGGGAGGGTTTTGTCGTTTTGTCCAATGTTGGTATATACCAGGGGTCTCCAACCTTGGCTCCTGGAAGCCTGGCGGACTTCAACTCCGCCAGGCTTCCAGGGGCCAAGGTTGGAGACCCCTGGTATATACTGTATTTTTATTTTACTCATTCTGGGAACATGATCCACTCATTTAAGATTGCCACTTTACTCTCTTTTAACCAGCCCTAATATCAGAGAAATGGCAGCCACTGAACTTTCTACAATAGGCTGGAAGTGGGAGAGTGTTTCAAATTTAATCTATGCTGCTGCAAGGTATTTTCCTAGGGATCACAATCTCAGTGCTTCAGCTAAATAAGATTATGTCTCTTTGAACAAATGAGATTATTAGACTTAACTTACTGAATCAGAACCATTATGTTTACTTATCCCAGATAATTAATGAAATTGATTGTTTTATCATTCCACCTAATTGAGAATTAGAAATGTTTACCTATTCTTTAGTATACGTGAGATTCTAATTAGCACTAAAAATAACAATCCATTTTCTTTTGGATGGTTGTTAAGGATATCAATTAGCCCTTAAGCATGAAACATTAGGAATTCAAATAAATCTGAAAATCTTCAATCAATTAATAAATAGAGAAACTAGTAAATAAAAAAAGCATTTGCACATAAAATACTTCGATGTTTAAGTGATACAAAATGTTAATACTGTATATTATTTCAATTCCATTCAGCAGAGAACCTTTAGTAAATTAGAATAGAGATTAAATGTTCTTTATCTTGAAGCCATTTGGGAAAACTATCTAAATACTGCCTAGCATTCATTACAGATTTACCATATGCATCATTTAAAACAAGCAGATGCAGATCTTCTAGATTAGACATTCTTCATTGTTCTCTTCCACTCTATTAACATATTTCCCTCACTTTTAAATCAATGGGAGAGGATGTATCACTGCCTGCTCTAAGGTTTACAAGATTCTATGCCACTTTGGAAGTGCAAGTGGAACCAGTGGATTTAGGATATCCATGATCCCACTTGATGCACTTTTTCAGGGGACAGGTAGGTACATTTTCCAGTATACATATCAGCTTTCTTTATCTGAAGTCAGAGCCCATATCCAACTTCAGAAGAGGAAATCTGATACATCGAAATGTGCTTGTGATACTTTCCCAAAGACTAGAATTGTAGGGCTCCTACTCTTATTAGGAGCAATAACTCTTTGTAAATCATATGGTTTTTCCCTTGCCTTTTCAATACTGAAAACACAATACTGTCTATAGATGTGTGAGTGTGTATAAATATAAACAAAAACTCTTACCTATGATGGGCAAAGAGTCCAGAAGCATATTCTAACAGGAGGTATTCACGCATATTGGAACCAAAGCTAAGGAATAACACAGTATATCAATTTTCTAACTGACATATAATATTCTGACATAATTTCTTTCAATATCAAATATTTTAAGCTCCAGTAAAAAAAATAATTAGAACAGAAATTAGTGGAATAATATAATCAGAAATAGAATTCTTTTCAGTTTGGTCACACATACATTAAATGAGATTCATTCAACCTCAGTCTTGCTTCTGTAAAATGGCAATAATACTGTCACTTCTCTTTCAGGAATTACCACAATTATGTATATGGAATCCCTTTGGACAGTTTGAAGGATTACATAAATTAGTTTTAAAACAGAGCCTGATCATGAGCAGAAAGGGAAACTTACTAAAGATTGTGGGACTGGAGTAGATTGCAATGGTCCAAGAGGTCTGTCAGATGAGCTACAAACCACCAGTTGCTCAAGGCAATGCTGCAAGTACAAAATCACAAGGAATTTAAGACTGCAGTACAACACACGATATAAAATGTATTTACATGTTCAGGAAAACAACAATCCATACTTTATTACAGCATCCTATTTGTTCACTAAACATTTACTTTTGCCATTTTTTATTTTTAAAAGTTTTCTGGCTTTTTGGTTTGTATGCTGCTTTGTTTCAAATCATGACATCAATCATATACAAATCAAGAATTCAAAATACAAAGACGACAAAAATCACCTGCATTCTTTTATCACTTGGTGGATATCAAATTCAAAAGCTGCCAATAAGATGCTGTCTAATGGTTCCGGGCTGCTTTCTCCTCCCAGAAACATGTCCAGGCTGGACTGTGGAATACACAAAGATGTAAAACACTGAAGTTGTGTCCAGCTATACTAGATATGTTCTCTCGCAGTAAAAGACCACCAAGATTTCTCATAAATAACAGATTATTTAAAATGCACTCTCAACTGCTTTTTTAATTGGAATTGGCTATTTTCAATCACTGGGAAAGTCAGAGCAGTATTAGCATTTCCCAAATCAAACCTAGCGTATTGATACAATGTTCTGATAGTCTTCTTTTGATAAGACTAAACTTAGTTCAGTACAATGGGTGTTCTATTCTAGAGGTTTTCCAGGATTTGCTACTTTGTAAATGTCATGCTACTATCAACTATCAACCTTCTCTTTGTTACATAAAAAGGCACTACTCAAGACAGGCCCTGAAAGCAGCAGCATCTTTCTCCTGTACAAAGTATAATCACTTGCCTTCCTATTGGACAGCAAAAGGAGAGACGCAACCATGCTCAAATGGCAGAATATGTCACCTGGGCATAAAGATGGAGTTCCACGTGCTTCACGGTAGGATGACAATATAATAGCCGGGTCACAAGAAAGTGGTACCAGGTTGTCATTAGCTCTTTCTTTTCCAAAATAGCATTCTCATCTCCAAGTAGGATCTAAAAAAATGAACAAGAGTTCTTAAGGATTCAGTTTTGACTTAAAAAAAGCTCCCATCAGCTCAGGGTTTTAATATATAGTATGCCAAATGTGACCTTATTAGACTGAAAATGATCATCCATGCCTCTGTTATCTAACAGCTTAATAAATGTAATTCATGCGCTTACTAAGCATTTGTATGATAAGTAGTCCTCATTTAACAACTATTCGTTCAGCGACCATTCTGTTACTGCAGTGAACAAATGGCAGTTACAACTGATCCTTGAAGTTCCTGCCTTTAGCACCCCAGAATCATATGATGAAAATTTGGGTGCTTGGTAACCGCTTGGCCCACAGCTAAACTGCATACATAAAGACATTATATTCCAAATCCCATCATTAGATGACCAGATAATCAATCAATCTCTCTCTCTCTCTCTCTCTCTCTCTCTCTCTCTCTCTCTCTCTCTCTCTCTCTATATATATATATATATATATATATATATATATATATATATATATACACATACATACATACACACACACCTTACAGAGGTCTTCCATGTGAGAATTAGATGCAAATGTTCCATCTTTCAGAAACCTCTCACATTCCTCATGCCAGTGCTGCCATTTCAACTCCATCTCTGTCAAAGTCTGGTTACTGCTAGGCTGCAAAGGGATACATAATAAAAAGGTTTTTGACATTCTTATTGCAGTAGTTCTCTTAATAATTTTCCATAAAAATAAACAGCTTTGGTGTTTGTTTTATTCAATGGAAGGCAGAATATTAAGAGTTTCAAGCGATTTGTGCAGAATAGAAGATAAAGTTTATCCAAGTAATGAGGTATTTAAATTGGAACTTGAAAGAATACATGATGTGACAGAAATTTCTACAGTAAAGCAGGATAACGTACTGGTGACAAGTATCTACCTATCTACTTACCTACCTACCTATCTATAGAAAATTTATTTCCTGTGTTATACATTATAGATACTTTCTAGATAGTATCTATCTATAAGGTATAACTTATAGGAAATTAATTTTCACTATTTATATGGAAATTATTTCCAAATATGTTGGCTCAGGAGTATAGCCAAGCTGCAGAAATAGCTTCTTTTTAATGCACTATCAATGATTTTGTAACATTATTTGGCTGAGGCAAGACACTTATCTTCATAGTAGTATGAAAAAAATTTGAACTAATCCACATGGAAAGATCTCTCCTGGAGATCTTCAACCACTCAAAACAAAAGTCCTGAAAACTGGGTAGTACAAACCTATGATCAGACTCAGAATTAAGCAAGCTTTATGTTTTTAAAAATGTATTTTTATTATATCATTAAGATCTGTAATATTACAGATAAAACTGCAAACATACACTGAGAACAGGCATCTTCTTCATCAGCTCATCTAAAACTTTGCACATGTGCACTGAAGTGGGTTTGGTACTAGCTTCTTTAGAAAGTAATTGCCGGGCCTCATCCATTCTACCCTGAAGCACATAACCAGTTACCTGAAAAATATAAAAATGATTTTTACATATTAATACTAACATCCACACCATGCATGTATGGTCACACCGACATATACTACCTTATAAGAGATAAAACTGCAACTTAAGTAAAACAGGTTTAAAATGTTCTGACAGAAATATAATGGCTGAGAGGCCATTTTTCCTTTCTACCAAAAAACTAGATCGTTACTACACAGAGCTAAGCACTAATACATTGAGCTCCATTCTAGGTCTGTATAAATTGTAAATACAAAGTTATCTAAGGCAGCCTTACAGTCAGACTTTTAAACTGATTTTGATGTGAGAATTTCTTGCAAACCACAGCTACTATTCCACATTTCTAGGTGGCTCAAACACTATAAGCTCTCTGTCATCATTGATTCAGTGTAATAAGTTGAATAAAACTTACACTTTACATTGGATTCAATTAAACAATTTTCTGAGCAAAAATAAAGCAAGCAGTTAGACGCTACTGCTTCCTGGATGAAAACATTCCTTACCACATTCCAGAAATTTTCATGTTTCGCTGGATTCTCACTCCTCAGAACTTCGCAAACCATGTTGTCTATTTCACACACATGAAGACGGACCCAATCAAGCAGGTGACATAACACCAAACCTGCTGGAAAAAATAAAGATACATGCCTATGAGCCCAAAGAACTGTCTTGAGATACTACTTTTAGAAAATATAATCCAACTTCTATATGCCTTGCACTGGTGCACTGCAGGCAACATCAAAATGTTATTTCCTATACTGAGGATATTGTATCATAGTAAAGATGTAGTTATGCAGTGGATGATATCGTACTGATTTATCTGACAATTACAATCTACAGCACCTAGAAACTAGCTGCTCAATCAGAGTGTGACAGGAAATAGTTCAAGACAAAAGTCTCCTGGGTCGATGCAGTGCAGCTCCCGTTTCCTTACTCTCTTGCATGCTGGTGGGTGAAGACTCCTCAGTTTGTTAGTGGCAAGGACCAGACCCAAAAAACCAAGCCTGTGAGCTGCAACAACCTGGGTGGGCTCAACCAAATAACAACTCAATTCATCATGTATCCTTTTTGCTATGCATTGTAACTTTCAGTTCTCACAGTACAAATTAGAGTATTTTGTTACAGTAGGTCAGCAACCAAAATGAAAAGCAAGCATCAGAAATTAATAATGCCTCCACCCCAGTAATAGTATGGTCTGTCATCAGCAACAACCTTTTCTTACAACTGTTGCCAAAAAATTTGTCCTTAAATAATAGAGGAAAAAACCATTGTCTTCAATATGATAAATATGATGGCAGGGAGGTATTTCTTCCTCAGCTCAGAAAGATATTATGAAGATACCTAATTAGAAAAGCAGCACATGAAATTCTAAGAGAATATGTGAACAACGTAAAAGTAATCTTGTTTTCATTATAATTCAACATTCACCTGGAGCAGCTTCAATAAACATGATTTCACAGAGATTCCAGATCAACTCCATTGCAGACAAAATAGAGACCTAAGGAAGATAAACATCAATTTACTAGAGATTTCCATTATAAAGCTTTAACTCTTCCTAACATGAAAAATAAGAGTCAAAAAAGTGAACACTGCTTAAATTGAATTTGCTGCAAGTAGAGGATATTATTAAAGCAAGTCTTTTAGATTCTATTATCTACTAGCTGAAGAGCCATTTTGGTGTAATGGTTAAGGCATTGGGTTAGAAGACTGTACATTCTAGCCCTCTTTAGGCACAAAACCTCAGGCGAGTCACCCACTCAGCTCCAGAAAAGAGACAATGGGAAATTACTTCCATAATATTGCCAAGAAAACTGCAGTGACTAGTCAACAGTGACACAAAGGCACACCCCTCCAAAAACAACAGCAGGCTCAGAATGTTCAAGCTCAACATTTAAACTTTTCAGTCTGATGAGTATGAACTTCTATGTATTTATATTTTTCCATAACCTGGAGCATAAAAGAAGGATTATCTTATTTGGAAGTGGTTTAGAAATTCAGCATTAAGCAAAATTCCCATCTCCCTCACATAAGAAATTGAATCGGCTGAGAGCATACAAATCTATGAATCTTTGAAAACGGCACCTACCATACTGTAATGGTAAAACTGTAATAATAGAATATGACATCAATTTTTTCCATAGCATATTCTTTGTTTCCAAAACTTTTTAAACAAATCTTTTAAGACCAGAAAATGTTTTAAATAAAACAAAATAGAAATAGCATTGAGATGGCATTCTAGGCAAAACAAGCTTCAATCTGCCCCATGAAACATAATTCACAATTTAGGATTGCATTTATGACTAGCTGAAAGCAACTGTTTATTCTCTTAGTTGTAGGAATAACATCTGTTCTTTTGGGTGCAGTTAAGTTTAGAGTTAAAATCAATGGAAGAAACACATCTACAAGAAAAACAGCTGCTTTTCCAAATGAAAGTAACTTTTAGGAATAAGAATAGGAGCAGTATGAAAGGATTATGTAGCCTTTTACTTCACTGCCATCAATCACTCCAATATCACCTGCAAGAAGCATATTCATTCCCACAGGACAGCAGAAACATTTTGAAAAGAGTAAACACAGATTGGCAAATACATGCACAAACACAAGTGGGCAAATAATCTGGAGACAGAATTCAGAAAAATGACAATTTGGGTTAAGCCTTTAACATGTTTTACCACTTCTCCATTATCTTTGTAATATAAACACAATTGACTAGCTATCCAAAGTTACATTAGCATTTATAGTTAGATTCTGGACATTCAATTTTCAAAATTGGTTGATGATATTATAAAAGACACATCAGTGGAATCTATAGATATGCAGAACAAAAGGACTAAATATTGTTGGACAAAATAAAAGATGATATAAATTTAGAACTATAATTAAGAAGTAAAGTAGGCACATTGCTGAACAAGCACAATTTAATTCTAAATAGATTGTGGCATTGTGCCTGCTACTATAGATAGCAAATACTTTACCAGGTTCTAAAATAAATGTAATGGGTTGATTGAAACTAAAATAATGGAAAATACTACCATGTTTCTCACATAATAAGGCCGGGCCTTATTTTTTTTTGACCCCCGAAAAAACAGCTAGGACGTCTTTTTGGGGGGGAATTAATTCCCCCCCCCCCACTTGCATCCTCGGGTGGGTGGGCGGGCGGCGACAGCTTGGATATTCGGGAGACCTTTGGGTTCGGGCCACTGTTGCTTTCCCTTCTCCCTTGCTGCTATGGTGTTTGGCGCAGCCACATGGGGCCAGTCAGGGCTCTTCCTTGCAACTGGAGCCCTGAGGAGACACTTGGCTTCAGGCACTGCTGTCTTCCCTTTGTTTTTGAAGGTAAAGCGAATTATTTTACAAAGCCTCCCCTGTCCGAGAGGGCAGCCCAACCCCACGTGGGGAGGCTAATTTCCCGGGGCCTCTTCCGTTCCTCCCCAGCCTCCCTACACTGTGCGCCTCTGACACACCGGTCCCTTCAGCCCAGCGAGCTTTCCCACCTCAAAGAAAGGCCAGGCGGGCAGCTGCGGAGGAGCAGAAGCAGGTCTGAGCCGCTCGCAGCAGAAACAGCCACCACCCTTAGCCCGACCTGGGGAGAACGAGCGAGGTTAGCGCCCACCAGCCCGTCTTTCCCACATCCGCAGCTCGGTTTCCCCTACCGGCGGGTCCTCCTTTTGTGCGAAGGGCTGCGGGGGAAGGCGCTTGCCCGAGAGGATCTCTCCCTCTCTCTCCCCACGAGGTCAACGTCTGCGCTGCGGAGGAGAGGGCTGCAGCCGGTTCCTCCTGCTTGCTGAGAGGTGAGGAAGCCGCGGCTCGCCCGGCGAGATTTGGGAACGAGGGGCAGGAGGAGGCATGCACACACCCATGGCTCACTTTCCCAGCTCTGCCCAGCCCTCGCAGCCCTGGCGGTCAGCGAGCACCACCCCGCCGGATCCTCCACTCATCCTGCCAGGGCCGCGCCAGAGCTGTAAGGGCTGGGAAAATGAGCCGCGGGTGTGTGCGTGCCTCCTCCTGCCCCTCGTTCCCAGATCTCGCCGGGCGAGCCGCGGCTTCCTCACCTCTCAGCAAGCAGGAGGAACCGGCTGCAGCCCTCTCCTCCGCAGCGCAGACGTTGACCTCGCGGGGAGAGAGAGGGAGAGATCCTCTCGGGCAAGCGCCTTCCCCCGCAGCCCTCCGCACGAAAAGAGGACCCACTGCTAGGGGAAACCGAGCCGCGGAGGTGGGAAGGACGGGCTGGCAGGTGCTAACCTTGCTCGTTCTCCCCGCGTCGGGCTAAGGGTGGTGGCTGTTTCTGCTGCGAGCGGCTCGGACCCACTCCGCAGCCGCCCGCCTGGTCTTTCTTTGAGGTGGAAAAGCTCGCTGGGCTGAAGGGACCGGCGCGTCAGAGGGGCGCAGTGTAAGGAGGTCGGGGAGGAACGGAAGAGGCCCCGGGAAATTAGCCTCCCCACATGGGGTTGGGCTGCCCTCTCGGGCAGGGGAGGCTTTGTAAAATAATTCGCTTTACCTTTGAAAGCAAAGGGAAGACGGCAACGCCTGAAGCCAAGTGTCTCCTCAGGGCTCCGGTTGCAGGGAGGAGTCCTGACTGGCCGCACATGGGTGCACCAAACACCGCGGCAGCAAGGGAGAAGGGCAGCAAGGGAGAAGGGAAAGCAACGGTGGAAGGTCTCCCGATATGAAGTGCCCCACCAACGCAGGCAGCACCATATCTGGACAGGCAACAAAAGTACTTCCTAACGGCAAGCCCCCCCCTGCTTCCCCCCCCATTTCGCATGTTTAATATGGGGCTTAATTTGGGGGGAGGGGCTTAATTTGATTTTATGCCAAAAAAACATGGTGGGGCTTCCTATTGGTGGAGGCTGTATTGTTGGAGAAACACGGTAGTAGTAAATTATTCTCCAACACCCTATCAAAATAAAAATATGCACATTACCTGAGTACTGTAGTGCACATGCATCGAAGGATCCCGTGCAGATACTAAATCAAAGAAAATACAGAAATCAATATTTATACATTGTTATTATTCAGCTTCATCAAACCACAACCATTGTTTATTTCAGGTCTTATAATACATTGGAGAAAGAGTTGTACATTGTTCATTTTCCTTTTTTACTAGTTCAAAACACTAACTTTTCTTTAGAGGTCTAAGCAATTATTATAGGAAATACATAAATCTTAGTGGGTTGGTTGACTGTTCATTTTTGGAACCAAATCTACAGCCAAATTTCACAAGCAGTTTGCAAGTATCTGTTCAGACTATGAATCATTCTGATTTGTTTTAAAACAGTCTGTTGTAGACTCAGTTCCAGAAGCTTCTGTTTAATAAAAAGTAGAAAACTTACTAGCCATCTGATGTGAATCTTCCATGCAGGCTCTTATAACCGATCGATAGCTTTTGCTTACTCCAACCAATCTATCCGAAAAAGGAGAATAGTTTGATTTTGTTTTAAGCGTCATGTCAACTCCTTGACAAGTGCCAGGTTCTTTAGTAAAAATAAGCAATAATATCAGATCCCAATAGCCTCCAGACACTGGGACAGGATATCATGGCATCATTCAAATGGTTTGGGTGGGTGTCAGTTGCTACAACTGTACAGGTAGTCCTCAATGTATGGCCATTCTATTGCAATGATGTTGAACAAATGGTGCTTACAACCTGTCCTGAGAGTTCCAGCCTCCACAACACCAATATGATAGCAATCTGAATGCTTCGCAATCCACTTGTGCTTACAACTGATTGTAATACTTCACAATTGTGTGATCACTATTTGCAAACTTCTCTGCCAGCTTCCCCAGAAACTCAATAAGGAAAAGTTGCAAGTCACTGGAGTATGTCTCCCTCACTCACACACCCTCCTCAGACCCTTAGAACTTTTGCTACACCGGCCTTATGCACAGCATCTCAAATGATCACTCTGCCTTCCTTGCACATCTCCATGGACCCTTCCTTGTACCCTTGAGCACCCTCGCTGAGCTTTGCATCTATCGCACACCCTTTGCACCCTCACTGACCCATGCCATGCCTACTTCCCTTGTACACTCATGCACCATGAGCCTCCTCCCCAACAGTTGCTGTGCCTCTCACACACTCTTCCCAGGCCTTGCCTCCAGAGGTGGTATTCAGCCGGTTCGGACCAGCTCTGGAATACCGGTAGTGGAAATTTTGAGTAGTTCGGAGAACTGGCAAATACCATCTCTGGCTGCCCCCCCCCCCGCCGTTACCTCTCCTATATTCCCTTGTTTTTTAGCTCAGCTGATTTGCGTGGCAGAGTAGATTGCCGCACTCCAGCTGAGCTAAAAAAAACAGCTCAGCTCACCAAGCGTTGACAGAGGTCAGTCTCTGAGTCCTGCGCACATGCTTAGAACTGTGCATAGAACCGGTAGGAAAAAAAATGAAAACCCACCACTGCTTGCCTCCCTTATACTCTGGTGTACCTTGCATTTTCCACATCCTCTTCCCAATTCTTGCCTGCCTCTTTCATGTCCTGGCTCTTGCTGCATCATCCTCACCCTCATACTCCTACTCACCCTTCCCAAGCCTCACCTTCCTTGTACACCATCCCTAATTGGTGCTCACCTGTCTTGCATCTTCGCAGAGCCATAGCTCCCCTCCTACACCTTGCAGCAGCCTCTTAAATGCCTGCTGGCCTACTTGCAAACCATCTGGGCCTTGCAACTTTCTGCTAGCTCCCAGAGTGATTTGGTTGTGGGAAGTTGGCAGGAAGTTGCTTTGCCTGATGAGAGTAGGATTCAGTTACGCTTTATGACCACACTGCTTAGCAATGTAAATCCCAGTCCTAATTGCTATCATAAGTCAGAGGCTATCTATATTCTGAAACATTATATGAATGTTTCAATCTTATGCTAGCAAATAATTACATAGAGTAGGACTTAAATGTTTGTGAACTCTTTTGAATTTTCAATATTTCTGCAAAAAATATGACTTAAAAATGTGTTCTGAATTAAAGTCCTCCAAGTCAATTGGCAGGAATGATCTACAGCAGCTGAGCCAAACTCGTGTCATGGCAGCATCACATGCTCGGGACTTTTTCCCCCTTCACTAAATCGGTCAGGGGACACCCCTCATCTACAGTTATTGGAAACATATTGCTGCCTAAGAGGGGCATACCAATTCCTGGAAGGAAAACTTCACGTATTTTTGCCACGCACAAATATATAGCTTTGGATCATTTTCCTCAATAAATGAACAAGTATAATGTTTTTGACTCATTTAATTGGGTTTGCTTTATCTAATTTTAGGATTTGGGTGGAGAAATAGATCAACCTTTAGGTCACTCTGAATGATGGAGAAATATTGAAAATTCAAAAGTATTCCCAAACTCTTAACCAATTCTATGCACCAAAATACAGAAAGCACTACAGAAGATTTTTTAAAACTCAACAATACTTTAGATAATTACTGTGCAGTTCTTGACTTTCCAGCCTTTTCTTTCTCATTCTTCTGGAGTCCAACAAAGATCCCGTGTGATTCATTGAAAAGCTTCCGCAAAGTCTGAGAATAAACATCTTGATCTTTGCGTACCACATAGATAAAAGGACAACCTGGAGTCTTCTCTATAGCCTCTGAAACAAATGATGTAGAAGTTTCTATTTTAATTGTACAGTAAATACTATTATTTAAAATTGGAATTCTGAATATATTGCAAATGGATATATGTCAAAGCCAAATTTGAGGAATATAATACATAGAGTTGGCATCCTCATTGTTGGCTGTTAAAGGGACAGTAATTCTGTAGGGCCTTTAGGGAATAGTCATAGTTACATTCACAGTTTCATATCTATGTTCTTATCGTTATTTATATTTTGTGTTTTTATACTGTATTGTAAATCACCAAAATCATGAATATATCATGGCATATTCAAAATATTTATATAACCAAATAAAATAAACATGTAACTTTAGTTATTAATAATATTCTAGAAAGCTCATATTACAATAACTTTACAATATATTTCATAGGAGAAACAAATAATCAAAGGTTTTAAAGCCTACACACCATGTAGGCCTTTCTAATAAAATCTGTGTACTGCAAAATGAAAATTATGATCTAACATAAACAATGATCCTTACAATCAGTTCATAACACAGCAATACATTTGGGGATTACTGATAATGGAAGACTATTTTTATGTCTTCCTTTTCTTTCTAATTTTACTTTTTAAAAAACCTCTCTTCCATGCCCCGAATGCTCTTGTATCTTCCAATCAGAAATAGTCAAAAATTACAGACAGCACTAGTGGCAGCAAAATGGTGCTTTATGCCTCAGAATAGTCCAACACTGACCCTTTAACTGTCTATGGTAATATGGAGGCATGCTTGATGAGGAAGCAACCCTCCACTTCCATCAGGAACTGCTTTGTTTTTTTATGTCTTGTCAATTGTGGGCATAATAGAGGAATTTCTTGGAAAGAGAAAGAGAACGCATGCAACTATGGATAGCTTTTGAAGCAGTCAAATGAACCTTGCAAAGGGTATCATTGTTTTAGTATATTGAAGAGAAGTTTTAAGGTGCCTTGCAAACACCACATTCAAAAATTTTATGTAGTCCTAGAAAGATGTGGTTAAGAGAGTTATGAAATTGTCATTAATTGCATCTCCAGTAACCAAACTTAAACTAATTTCATTACTTCATATACACGATTAAGCAAGTCAAGCTCCCATATTCTCAGATGGCTTAATATATGAATAATATCTTTAAAATTGCGACCTTCATTGTTACATCTTCCAAGATACACCAGACTACACTTTTATTGATTAATATTACTACTAATTTATATGCTATCCAACTCCCAGGGATTCTGAGTAGTTTATAAATTGTTAAAGATATTTAAAAGTAAGTAATAATACAAAAAATATTTAAAAAGAACAAAGACAGCAGAAACAATCTGAATGGAAATAAGAAAAAGTAAGAAAAGGGGCATCATTAATACAAATCCCATGTAAGCACTAAAATTTTAAATTTATTTTTAGTAAACTTTTTGCTTCATATGTTTTAACAATCACTTGTGTGATAAGGTTCCCATTTTATTTTTCTAATATTTATTTCCTTTTACAGACAGAATGGTTAGGGTTAGAGAAAATGTTAAAAAAGGAATGTAGTTAGCAAAAGAAAGGATAAAAAGAGGTCACTGAAAACTATTTGCTCAAAGCTGAGAAAACTGGATCTTCAGTTCAAACTAGTTCCAACAGCTAATCTACTCCAACATCTTGATTTAGTTTATTCATATCATGAGCATATTAAACAAACAAAACAACTGCATTTAATAAAAGAAGTTGCCAACCTGTTGGTCTAAACAAGGTTTCGCACACCAACATCTCTGTGGGTCCCCATGTAAAGCATAACTGTTTCTGGTCAGAGTTCACTCCTGGAATAAGCTGTTTAATAGAAAGAAAATAAAGAATTGGACAATCATGTTGATATTAATGCAATCAAAAGCTATTTAAATAATCAAACATTTTAAAAGCAGTAACTACAGCTGAAAGTATCGCTATATACATTGCTGTAACCGAAAGAAACAGGTACAGATGATCTGTCATCCATAGGATATCCAAGACAAGCTACAGTATAGCTATATATGGTAAGCATACAGGGTTTTGTTAGGTTATGATCCATGAGATCAATTAGCATCCGCAATGTGAAGTGTTGGGATCAGAGTCAAAGTGATCGCACAGCATCTCGCTTATCAGTCATGTCACTCAATGAGGGAGACTCTGGTCCCAATTATGGTCATTAAGCAAGGACTACCTGTAACCCATTTCAGAAGAACATTCCATAACTTAAGTAAAGTTGTGTCAAGGAATTTCATCCAGATATCGGGACAGCTAAATTATCCAGACATGCACAAACTGCAAACATTAGGACAAAATCTTTTATGTCTGTATCTACACCTAAGAAATCTGACGACAATGCAATACATCATTAACAGTATATCTAAAGTTTTTTTTATCAATTCCACACAGAATGAACCACATTTGTGTTTATCCACAGCTTAAAGAGTTGCTACTTAGGTATTAAGTCAGCTTTCTGTGTAAAACTAAAACCTTGGTTAGACATCCTGTCATTCAAAAGGTTTTATTCATTTTTATTCCATCCCACCTTTATTTTCTTGAAGTTTAACAGTAACACCATGATATAGGAGTTGCAACAAAATAGTCTCTTTACATAGGCACCAATACATTGCATAACAGAAACAATTCATAGTTAAAAACTGCTTACACCTAATATTCCATATGTGAAATACTGAATAAATCTTTACAATGCAATTTTTTGATAGACGTTGATGTCTTCTTTCTGGTCCCCACAAGGTTCTCTATTATCAGCTTTGCTTTTCCAAAAAGTTTTGTTTAGCAGCCAGTCCTGCCTGGCATTGCTTAATTACGGCATCTCCTACGGTAGGATTGTCCATCCACGACTGCGTCAAAAGCAACAATACCAATAAGCAGGCTTTTGATTCCTTCTGCGATAGCCATGCAGTGGCTTTCCCTCCCTAACAGTGAAACCGCCTCAAGCGAAGCTTTCCCTTCCGATGGTGGAGGGCGCCTTCCTGCCGTCTCTTAATTCTTCCCCCAGTGCTCCTCTACGACGGTTCCCCGAGTGCCATGCGCCCGGCCCCGGGCACAGAAGGACCCCCCTGAAACTCACCGTGACCGACGGCTCCACGTCCAATTCCTCCATGCCGTCCAGCGGGGAAAGGCCTCCCTCGATTTCTTCTCGTCCTCTGCGCCTCGGCGGCGGCGCTCTCAGCCAATCACCGGCCGATACAGGTGCCGCGCGCGCGCCCGAGCCGAAGGACCCCATTTTCCCTTTATCCGACGCTAGAGATAGGAAAAGCAGAAGAGCACAGTTCAGTTGTATTGCGTCACTTTCGATTCCTGCGAAAAAGAAACAGCAGCAAGAAACAGAAACTATAACTTCTCCCATCTTCTTCCCTCAGATCCATGACATCCGCTGTACGCTTGTGAAAAGCGGAGCTCAGTCTCAAAGGACACTGTTACCACGAATCACCTTTCTAACGCAGAGGATTCCTTTTCCGTTCCATCCCCTTTAACAAAAATTTCCTTCAACTTACAATGAATAATAGTTCATCTAACTTATCTTCTTACAACCCAAAGCTAATACTTGCTTGCAAGAAGACATTTGAAATCTCTCTCTCTCTCCCACATTTTTCATAGGCTGGAAGAGTTTACCGCAGGAGTTTCTTCGCTTTCAAGTTAATTAGTTGAGCCACTTTGCCCCATCCCAGCAATGTCGGAATCGTAGGATTGTTTTCTTTACGACTGACACTTCCACCCGTGCTTCAATAGAAATGTATTATTATGTACAAGTGAGCCCATCGTTCACGTTTCTTTCCCCGCCTTTGTGGATCTCTATCAAAGTGCCTGACGGGTTATGTGAAGCTACCGGTACCGCGCTCAATGTCAATTTCTTGCGGTGATCCTCGGTGCCTCTTTCATAAAAAGTTTGTGCTCGATAGGATTCGGATTTAGATCGAGGCACGGAACTGCGCATGGGAGACTGGCGCTCCATTGCACATCGAGAGCAAAGGCTTTTATTCCCTAAGATAAATTGACTGAGTGGCAAACTGTGGGGTGTTGATGCTGCACCATTGCGAGTGGCTTTTCTCAAGTACTTGCCGATGAATTGGGGAGGGAAGACCTTTTCCATCATGATGGCTGATAGTTTTCCTGAAGCAAGAACACTAAGAGCCTCGCTACCGAGGGAGGAGGAAAAAGCAAATTGAAAGAATTTGTGACCGCAAAGCCTGATTGGTTTTGACTTTAGAAAGCCTGTAAAACTTATTAGGAATTAATTATGTTTTATTCCTGCCATTCTTCCGAGGTATTTTGAATTTCAATTGCATGCAATGAGTTTTTGCGTTGCTCTGGTTCCATCTACAGACAAACTATTGTGCTTTTTAATGGTATAATAAAAATTGGCAAGATTCCCTGTTCGGTTTCCTGGAGAACAACTTTGAATTGTGTTTCCTTCTGGTATGTGAAGAGTAGGGAACAATCTCAGCTGGCTTAGGAAGGAAGATGTTAAATTCATATCGAATTATGAAGTGATGTTAACAGAATCTGTATGATAGACCTGTAAGTATCCTGCTGCTCAAGAATCTAGATTATTGTTGGAATGCAGTGCTTGTATTTTAATTGCTTCAGCTTTTGTTCAGATAGTGATTCGATGTGAAAAGTACATGATTGGGAGAGCTCAGGCAAATTGAAATAAACACATCAGAAAAATGAGTGGATATAAATCTAATTTTTGTTAAAAATTTCACTGCAAACCCTGGTTCATTTGGAGCACCTTGGTTCATAATACTGTAATATTCATTTCTGAGCAAAGCTGAAATTGTACTTATGTGTCACTTTCAAAAATTAGAGATATGGCTTACTACAGATATAATTAGGAGCAAACTTTATTATATTATCTAACACCTCTGACTAAACATGCACAGGTTCATTTTGGATAGGCAGCATTTTGCTCATTTTTTGTCAGGTGAATCATTTTATTTCGGAGAGAAATGTTCCTACACATTATCAATAAAGTTAGTTCTGTTGACTATATATTCTGAGACTCATGTATACAGTAATAGAAGTTGAGCTGTTAGCAGTTTAGTTTGCTGTAGCTTTAACTTGTAGCAATACAAATTTCACATTCTAGACACAGTATTTTTCAAATAGTGACATTTAATCAAAATATGTTTGACAAATTATGATACATGTCTTTACCTTATGTGCATCTAAGGGTGAAAAGCAGTAGATATGTACTATATACCAGAAGTCAGCATGTGAAAATTGATGTGTGTGTGTGTGGTGTTCGGGTATCTAGGAAGTCCAGATAACTTTTTGGAGAAAACATGAAATAATGATATCTTTACATCAACTAAATGAATGGGTTGCCATTTCCTTTGAGAAGGAATTCGGAATTGTGGAGACATTTTAGGGGTGCTATAATAATCCTGCAGATGAGACTTAGCATGTCTTATTTCTTCTGAAAGAAGGTTATGTGATTATAAAACATATTGTGGGGAGGGGTACACACCTTCAGTGGATGGATCAGCGCACAATAGTTTTGCCAGACACAGGATAAAACTTGAGGTCTATATTATGATTTAAATAAATTTAGAAGTGCTCTAGTTTGAATCTTTATAGAAGTCAGAGGAAAAATTACAACAGACCCCTGGTAACCCTTCTGAACAGATTTATCCAGTTAATTCTTCAAAAGTTTTTTTATGTCTCTAAAGACATGAGTAGGTTTATGGAAGGAAAGGATCAGAGTGCTTTGAAGATGTCTCCAGTTTGTTATTGGAAGTATGATATCCTTAGAATCTTGTCCAAAGTTTATGCAGATTTGGAAGTTTCAAATAATAAGTATGAGAAAATAAGAGCCAGTTTGGTGCACTAGTCATTAAGGCATCAGAGTACAAGCTGGGAGACCATAAGTTCTAGTCCCACTTTAGAACAAAACCAGCTGGGTGACTTGTGCCCCTCTCTCTCAGCCCTAGAAAACAGGCAATGGCAAACCACTTCTGAAAAACCTTACTAAGATTGCGGAGACTTGTCCAAGAAATTGCCAAAAAATTAACATTGACTCAAAGCCTCCTCATTCAGAAAAATACAAAATTTGGAGATATGCTTGAGAGTTGTTTGGTTTATAAGATGGTTTATAAGATGGTTTATAAGATGGTCATTTGAGAATTGTTTGATAGGCTTTTGTTTTTGTTTTCTATTATACATTTGCCTGTGATCATTATTGTCCCCAGTCTCTAATTCATAGATGTATGAAATAATCTTTCAATATACTATGTATCTGATCAAATCAGCCATAACCCATAAAATATTTTTGCTTATGTGTTCATCTTCAAAGTTCTGTTCTTGCTGTAGCAGACTATCAGTTTTCCGATCTAAACTGAGTATTCAGGATTAACTACTATATATAACTTGTTTTGTGAAGGATTGTGCATGTACACTATAAGGGAAAAAAAAAAAAAGACAAATCCTATTGCATAAGAATGTCCATTTGAAAACATATGTATATACGGTATTATTCATTTAATATAACATGTTTTCCATTGCTCTATTTATTCATTGTTATTAGCCCCTTATTTTATGATAAGTAAGATATAAGCTGAGATTTTAACTGGCTCATAGAACAACCCATTTCCTGAAAAGGAATGCTTTCTACAAATGGACTTGGACTAGGTCTTTGGTCTCCTCCAAGAAAAGGGTCTGTCAAGTGGTCAAACCAGTTGGGCAGCTCTATCCTCTACATTTATTTGTTAGGCAAATTGATGGTAAGAAAGTTGCTATGGAAACTAATTTTGCTAATTGAATTCAATTGACTTCTCAAATATCTGAAGGGGGAGGTGTTTTCCCTTATTTCCCAGCCGGGGATAATGTAATTAAGATATTGGCCTTTGGAAAAATATATTTGGAATGAGAGATCATTCCAAATCATACTATGACATGGATTGCTAAATTTGGTTGGCTGGGTTTATACATTGTTAACTCAAAAAGCCAGCAAACCACATGATACTGCTTGAAGTACAAATTACACTTACACCCTGGAGAGAGAGCTCCTCTATGTTCAGCAGCAAGAGTGGCCTTCTTAGCACTTGTAAGGGAAACCACAAACTTCCAAAAAAGTAGATAACATTGCAAAGGTTATTTTTTTAAATCAGAGAAGACCACATCTGTTTTGGCAAAAAAAAAAAAAAAAACCCCGCATAAAAGCATCCATATAGTCACAATGAATTGGGCTCAATTAAAAGAGAGAGATACTTCAGCTTCTCCTGGAATGTTTAAGTTGTACATTTATTTAAACATAGCCTATATGTCTGAACATGAAATAAGTATTATAAAATTCCCGGTAACTTCTAAGGCATTTCAAAAGTGGTTGATTACATCCACATGATAAAAATGGAACGTACACATAAAATACCTGTATATCACATATAAAATACTTGTACAGGTAGTCCTCGACGTACGACCACAATTGACCCCAACATTTATGTTGCTAACCGAGACATTTGTTAAGCGAATTACTGTATTTTATACCTTTTCTTGCTAGAGTTGTTAACTACTGCAGTTGTTAAGATAGTAACATGGTTGTTAAGTGAATCTGGCTTCCCCATTGACTTTGTTTGTCAGAAAGGCTGCAGAAAGTGATCACATGATCTTGAGCCACTGCAACCATCACAAATCTGACCCAGTTGCTAAGTGTCCAAATTTTAATCATGTGACCATGGGGATGTTGCAAGAGTCATAAGAATGAAAAACGGTCATAAGTCACCTTTTTCAGTGTGTTGCAGCTTCGAATTGTCACTAAACAAACTGTATAAGGCTTGTGTGCTTTTGTTCTTCACTTTTTGCCATTTTTATTTTGGTTAACATGTTTCTGATCTGCTGAAGTGCAGTGAAAATGAGCATGGAAGATTAAAACAGAAGCTGTTGGATGACAGCACAGTCTGCATTGTTAAGATTGGTGACATTAAAGGACAATGAGTGAAAAAGGAACTCATTTCTGGACACAGTTGTACATTCAGTACTGTACCATCAGGATATTCAAGAATGTTCAAGTATAAAAACTTACATTATTTTTTCCTTGATGTTTGTGTTTTTTATATTTTGTGTTATTTTGCACTGAAATATATAAATGTATACTTATATTCAGTATTCATATTTTGTAACCTTCACAATCTTCCCAGGAACACATAGCATTCTTTTCTAATTTTTATTATTGAAGTTCCAGTAAACCTAAAACAATAATTAAACATATCATTATTGACATCAATAATTCATAATTAAGATAATTACAAATCACTGATATAATACATACTGCACAACTGGGAGGTGTTAGGTAAATCATGTTAATTTTTTTGCTTCTGTGTAGCTTAATTATGTATGATTCACATGACATAGTGGTTTGATTAATTCTGCAAACCCAAGAAATGAAGTAAACCATGGTTAATCATAGTGCAAACAAAATCAATAATTGTAAGGACAAAATTTTAAAGCCAATGCTGGATTTCTCTATAATGCTATGCTAAGATCTGTAAAAATTGGATCACAAACATCTTTCATTTATCATAAAGATAAGGTCAAAAATCTAGCTTTTTTTTTTTTTTGCTTGTTGGGATTTGATGTGCTACTTTTAAAGGGCCAAAGGGTAATATAACTTACATATTCTTAAGACATCTAACTTGCCTTTTTAAAATTGAAAGCAATAAATAAAAATGGGTTCTTCCCTACTTACTTTCAGAAAGCAACCCTTCACATGCCACATAAAGACTATGTGACCTTCTAGCTAACATGTTGTTCATAGTTATAAGTTGTATGTACATTGTAAATATTATTTGGAAATGATTTGTGGCATATTTCAGGGATTGCAAAGCAACTGAAGACAACTTCATTCTGATTTTATTGATTTGAGCTCCTGCTGATATATGTAATGTATAACTAAGTAACTAACATGAAACTTCAAATAGGTACTTAAATAGTTTAATAATTAAATGTCTGATAAATGAGGTTACAGTATCCCTTGTTTATGATTGTAAGAGTTTGTAGAGTTCTATTGATTGAAAACTAAACCAAATACCTGCATTTTTATCTTTATTTGCCTTTATTATTTTCATTTGCTTGGTTAATTCTTTAGCAAGTTCAACTGTTACCATGTAAAACAGGGGTGTCAAACTGGCAGTCCATGGGCTGGATGCATCACACGCAGGCCATGCCCTCCCCAGCTCTCCAGCGAATGGGAAAAGTGTCGCGAAACATCACGTCATGGCGAGTTTGACACCCGTGATATAAAACATCCTTGCTTAACCAACACAAGCAAATCTAAAATTTGTAAATCAGATGATGCAATTAAAATTCAGAGAATTTGATTTTAGAAAATTGGGCTAAGATGGTGAAATTAACTATGATTAAACACTGCTCAGGTACAAGTTGGTTAAAGCCTTCTGAAAGGTGCCATATGGCTGAGTCCAATGGGTAGTTAATTCCTCTTTACGAATTGGGGTACTAACACCTGCTTTTATTGATTGATTGTTTGATGTGCTTCCCTTCTGCTTTGAAGGAGACAATGGTACAGCCCCATGTCAAGAGGCCAGCTTTGGATCCAATCATTGTAGATAACTCATCCAGTCTCCAATCTTCCATTCTGGAGAAAGGTTGTTGTGAAGATAGCTGGCATGTAGCTTCAGAGGGCCTTGGGTAAAGCAGATTGTCTGGACCCTTCTCAGTTGGGGTTCAGGCTGGGTTATAGCACCAAGATGGCATTGATCATGCTCCCTGATGACTTTTGGAGTGTCTGGAATGGGGGTGGTACAACAGTTCTGAATTTCTCAGCAGCTTTTGATACCATAAACCATGATATCATTCTGGAATGAACTGCAAAGCATGGTTTTCTGGTGATTCTCTTTTTTCCATGGGTAACTGTAACTGGTGGGTGGTCACACCCTAGGTCTCCATAGCTTGGGATGCCTCAGGGATGAGGTCTCTCCCTCACTTTAAGGTCCACATGAAAGCAATGGTTGAGTCACCCAATGACACTGGGTACAGAATTGTCAGTATGATGGTGGTACTCAGTTATACATCCTGTGCCAGGCAAATGATGCTGTTGCAGGGCTGACCTGGAAGCTATCAGTTTGTGGCTAGAGATGAACTAACCTCAGCTCAATTCTGGCAAGATGGAGTAGTTTGGGGTTTTGGAACCCTCCTGGGTCGGATGAGTTCTCAACTCTGACTCTGAGAACGGCTGCATTTCCCTTGACCAAGCTGGTATGCAATTTGCGGCTCCTTTTGGACTCATGGCTCTGCTTGATGAGAAGCGGCAACCATGGCTAGGGATCCTTTGCTGAGATTCATCTTGTGTGTCAGTTGTGCTCTTGTTTGGGAGGCCTTGCTCACAGTCATTCAGATTTTAGTCACCCTCACCTACGGCAATGTATCAGGTTGCCCTTGAAGACCACTCAGAGTGTATAACTGATCCAGAAAGCAGTAACGGACACAGTATTGGGTGCCCATGTTACACCTTTATTGTGTGAGCTGCACTGGCTCCCAGTTTTTTTCTGGGTAGAGTTCAAGTTGCTGGTTATTATCTTTAAAGCCTACTTACATGAAACCTGATGATTTGCGGGACTATATTTCCCTATCCATCTGTCTATCCCACTAGATCAGATAGGGTGGGCCTGTTCCAGATCCTCTCCCTGAGATTTTGCCATATAATAGTACCTGGAAGTGTCTCTTTGCCATGGCTGTCCCTGCCTTCTATCTTGTGAAAGGGTGGAGGACTGTCCAAGATTCGACAGGCTCCTATCCTTTAGTCTTTTGGAAGTATCTGAAAACCTGGCTTTTTCCTGAGGCTGTGAGAGTATATGGGTAGAAAATACGGAGGGAGGTTGGCTGTGCCTGCTGTGGGGCATGCCAAGGGGCATGATTACAGTACAGGGTTTTTGTTTAATTGTTTTGATTGTTTTCAAGATTGATTGTTTTATTTACAGGCTATTATGTTCTTAAATCTCCTTTAACAAGTGCTATCAAAATTTAATTGTTCAGTTTTTAGATGTGATTATGAAGCAATGAGATCCTGCCTCTTTGCTCAACATATGTATACAGGTAGTCCTTGACTACCCAACAATCATTCATTTATTGACTTTCAAAGTTATAACAGCACTAAAAAAAACCTGATTTAAAACTGGTCCTCACACAAGTGATGCAGCATCTCCATAGTTATGTGATCAAAATGTGGGTGCTTGGCAACCAGCACATATTTACAATATTTGTAGCATCCTGGAATCATATAATTGCCATTTGCAACGTTCCAAGTTGGCTTTTGACAAGCAAAGTCAATGGGGAAGCCAAATTTACCTAAACACCACGATTCACTTAACAACTGCAGTGATTTGCTTAACAACCATAAGAAAAATGTAAAATTTGACATGATTCACTTAACCACTACCTTGCTAAACAAGAAAAATTCAGATCTCAGTTATGGTTCGAAATCAAGAACTACCTTAGTAAGCTTGTGGTTTATATAAATTAATTTCTTGAATTTGCATGATGTCCTGCAAGTTTTTCATGTATACTGAGTTTACATAGCAATCCAAGTTTAAGCACAGATGGTTAATGTGAAGTTTAGCATGTTGGGGGAATATAATCACAACATAAGGTAAGAAGATTAAACAAACAGCCTCCCATCAAGGTTCTGTTATGGCACCTACATTATTCAACTTATACGTATCAAGATATGCTGGTGTTAAGGGAATGCTAATTTGGATTAGCTGAAGATTTGCCATAGCAGTACAAGAAAAACACATGGAGGTGTGTTTAGACAGCCTCCTTTACAAAGATCTTAAAATCTTGGGAGATTCTTCACTGGCTGGAGACTTACTCCTAGCACCAGTAAAACGGTAGCTATGTGCTGCCACTTAATAACAAACTAGCATATGAAGCCTTGACGGTCTACTTAAACAACAATTTACTCTTCTACAATCCCCATCCAAAGTACCTTGGAGTAACATTGGTCTGGACTCTCCTCTAAAATACACCTAGAGTATGGCTATCAAACTCGCAGCCCACGGGCCATTTGCATCATGCGCTTGCCATGCCTGGTTTAGTGAAGGGGAAAAAGTCATGATAGTCACATGACATCACCATGATGACACAAGTTTGATATCCCTAATCTAGAGAATACGGTGGCAAAAATCAATACTAGGAACAACATACTCCAGAAATTATGTGGAATTAAATGGGGAGCTTCATCTGCCAGCCTCAGGTGATTAGCACTAGGGGTGGTCTACTATGCAGCATAATACTGTGCCCTGTATGGCTTAAAAACTGCCATACTAGTTATGTTAAAATCCAGTCTCAACAACATCATGAAGATTCTACATGTATGTACTTCGACTTACGGGCTCCCTGTTCTGAGCCATAGAGTGCTGCCAGCTTTACGAAGGTAAGATGCATTAGTGAGAGAACAGAGCAAAATTATGAACAACTCACTCCTACTGATTAATGCCAACCTTCCTCATTTATCAGCCAGACTCAGATCCAGGAACTTGCACAATATCTGTCCAATAACTTTAACATAGATTCCCAATGGAAACCAATGGGTCACTGAATGCCGAGACATAGGAAGACATATAAATGACCCCACAAAAAAAACACCAGGCTTTGAACTACCACATCAGCAATGGACAATCCTGAATAGGATTTGCACCTCACACGATGTCTGCTGGGACTCACTGTTTACATGGGGCTTAGTATCCTCCCTTCAGTGTGACTTGTGGAGTCCCACATCAAACTGTAGATCACATCGTGACTGGATGTAAGCTGAGGGCATATACCAGTCCAGCATGATTTTTTTCATTCAAATGTTGCACTTCAATTATTAGATGGCCTAGATATTGGTAATTGAACATTTTGAACCTTGTAACATTTATATTTTATTGTGTTTTACTAATCTGGGTGAAATGTTAATACATATTGCTAGTCCATATGCTAAATAACATGATGTATTTTTGTAGCATTACAGGTTAAATAGTATGACCTGACAAGTTTATTATTCACATATTGAGTTATTTTGGGACATAAGCCCCTGCAACAAAATCTAGGTTATGTGATTGTGTTACTTGGGAGAATCAGCAGTTAACTTTTGTGTGGTTTTAAATGGGGGACATAAAATGGAGACAGTGAGAATAAACATACTTAGTCCATTAACCAATTAAAGCCAATTACAAGGCAAACACATTATCTGTAATTTACAAATAACGCAAAGTTATTTAGAAGACCATAAAGGGTAACTTCTCCAACCACACAGGCCCGACGGCCATTTTGAAAAGACAATGCCCTCTTCGCGAGCGAGTAAAGCTCCCTGCGCCCAGCAGGGTGCGCGCACGTTAAACAGGGGCGCGGACGATACCCCTGGGTGCGCGCACGCACTCCGGCTTTATCCTCGCCCCGCCATTCTCTTCTGAGTTATGTAACGGAGCTGCGCGCTCTCGTAAGCCGAAGCCCAATGGGGAAGCGGCTTAAGGGGGAGGGGAAAGCAGAGCGTGCGCGCTCTCGCAAGCCAAGGCGCGACCCCGCGGCATTGCGTGCGCGTTCATTCGCCCCCTCCCCCAGTCTTTCTGTCTCGGCCGTTGCGGTCTCTTTTTCATCTTTCCGCCTCCCCACTTACTCTGAGGTGCTTGGAGCGGAGCGGACCCCGCCGACTCGCCATGGCTGACGAGAAGCCCAAGGTGAGCGAGGGAGAGAGAGAGAAAAAAGGGCTGCGGGCCGGTACGGAGGAGGAGGGGGAGGGAAGAGGAGGAGGAGGAGGAGAAGGGGGAGAGCGCAGCGCAGGCTCTGCCGCGCCGGTCTTGCGCGCCATTTTCCTCCCCTCCCCCTCCCTGTCTCGGTCTGGGCTCTTTCCGGAGGGCGAGGGAGGAATAAGGGCGCCCTTTCGAGAAAAAAGGGGTTCCTCCTTTCCCCCGATTGTGGGAATCGGGAGCGCTCTTGACTTTGCGAAGCCGTGAGGCCGCGTCGCCTTTCGTTGGAATAAGCTCTCTTCCCTTCCCACGCCTTCCTTCAAAAAAAAAAAAAAAAGATAGGCGCTAGTCCCTCTTGTGCCGGGCGCCGTCCAGCGGCTTGCTAACTGGGAGCGGGTAAGGCCTCTTTTGTGTTTTGCTTCTTTCGCATCAGCTCTACGCGCTTCGGGAGCCGTCCAGTAGCAGGTAATCCCTCCCCCAAACCCCCCTCCTCCTTTCATGCCAGCGATAACCGATGATCAGCTTCTCCTCCTCCTCCTCCTGCTCGTTTTAAATTCGACTTTGGAGGCGCCAAAATTGCGATGATGGCTTTGGAGAGCACTCTCTCTCTCTCTGGGACTCGCGGAAAGGTCTGGGAGAAAAACGGCTTTGTCGCTGAAGGAGGTGGGAGAAAGGAGATGGGATGTTAGGAGGTTGGCTTTGTGCATTGCAGTGTGTGGTGCGTTAGGGAGGCGAGATCGGGGCGGCGGGGTGGTTGGTGCGTGTTTTCTGGGAGAGGGGAGAAGTGCTCCGCCGTGGGAGCGAGTGGGGTTTCCGAACAGAAGTGGGTTGAACGCGTGTCTGCGGGCGTGGGGGGGGGATTTTTAAAGTCCATTGGAGAAAAGCCATCAGATTGCTTGATGTAGAGTCTGCATGCTGTGAATAGAGACAAACAGGATCACAGTCATCGATCTCCCCAGGCACGGGATACCTCTTAAAGTTCTCTGCACAGTCTTGTTTTAAAGAAGGGTTGTACTTAGGTTAAACGGTACCTTTTAAACTGAAATTACAGTGTATCTTCCACTTTCCCGTGGGGTAGCATTGCAGTTTGCTAGAAAAGTACTTTTTTTAAAAAAAGGTGTAAAACATTTTTGCATGAAGACTTATTTGCAGTTTTTTATGCTAGTCCAATTATTTGGTATTGTTTCCTTTCCATGGTACCTTATCTAAGGAAAGCTTCAGAGTTTAAGAATTACTTAGTAGAAGGTGTTCGGGCTTTATTTGAATCTTGTTAGAATGTTAACTTATTCTCTATCTTAAATCTTACCAGAATTAATAAATTAGGCTTATTTTAAGAGGTAGTAATATAAAGCAGTTGGTTAAAAACAAAAACTGGGCTAGTTTTATATGCTTCCCTTGTTAAGAAGCATACAATTTATAAGCTGTGTTTGAGAATTGTGTACATTAAATTAGATATATTAGACTAATAACTTAATTTTTAGCTTAATTAAAAAATGGTATTGGCAACCAGTGCACTAAACTTAAAATCCAATGAATAGTTATAACTTTCCAAGAAATACTACTTTAATTCTTAAAAGATCAAAGTTGCTATCTTTAAAAATTCCCTTTCAAAATGTCCCAAAGGTGCTTTTTCCAATAGGCAGTGGTGGACTTCCTTGTTTTTTTCTCTGAAACAGTTTCACTTCTCATCCATGAAGCTTCTTCAATTTTAACTCAGAACAAAACCAAGAACCTCCAGATGCCTTTTGGAAAAAGCACCTTTGGGATAACCATAACCTGGATGATTGAGAATCTACATAGATGTTCCCCTTAAAAGGGGAAATAATTCATTTTACTATACTAACAATGTCACTTTGGTTTCCAAAACAGCTCTATGCATGTCCATCATTAATGATTTGTTTGATGAATTCAGTAGAATTTATTCCCATGTAAGTTTGTGTGACTGTAATGAATCTTGTTAACTTAGCATTGCTGTATATCCACAGTAGTATGTTTATCAAATTAACTTATATTGTTTAAAACATAAAGCATGGGATTTATTGTAATTATCCAACATGACCTTTTCTTCTAGCTGAATTTTGTTTACAAGTTGATAACTAGCTAATTTTATTTTTGAATTTGAGAATTTTAATGGTTAGTCCTTCAGCAGTCCTACAACTACAAGATGTAATATGAATATTGAACTTGATGACATTTACTAGGTGAAATAAATTGCTTTTAATATTTTGTCTCTTCCCCCACTTACAGGAAGGAGTGAAGACTGAAAATAACGATCATATTAATCTGAAGGTTGCAGGGCAAGATGGATCTGTGGTGCAATTTAAGATTAAAAGGCATACACCACTTAGCAAACTAATGAAAGCTTATTGTGAACGACAGGTGAGAAACCACATGAAACATTTTTTGAATGATTTTTAAAGTGATTTGTAGGAAATTAAAGCTCTTTTACAATACATTACAATAAATATAGAATTTAGCATTGTATTAAAGCACATTTGGTTATACATCTTGCTATTCAAGAAAAAATGGCAAAACAAAATCTTGTTATCTTGGTTTAATGTACTGTGAATTCCATCTAGAGGCATAATTTAATAAAGATACCTTATATGAGTTAACTATCTAGATGACCACCAGATAGTAACAATATCTTCTGTCTTTTGCTTTCCCGTGTATAATAGTATGTACCTAACCAAAGGTGGAAAAGAAATTATCTCTTTTTTTAGTGCAGGTTTTCTCAGTAGTGTGTATTTTCTTTTATAATTATTGGATAAAAGAAAATGTAATTATGGATCCCAGGCAAATGGTACCTTAAACATAATTTGGAAAAACAGCGCCTCTTCCGTGTTGTTTCCAGCAGTTACCAGGATTTGAGAGAAACGTTACCTTTTTAATCATGGTATAAAGAAATGTTATAGAATTATGGGGTATCAAGAAATACGGGACCATTTACTATAACAGTTTTGAAGACTTTCTATATTTGAACATTCCTAAACATTAAAATTATAGTCAGTGGGTTTGATGTTGCTAAACTACAATTCCAACATAGTTACTTTGATGAATGGCATTGCTTGATATTTAATTAGCAGATTCCTGGCTTCTCTATTAGAAAAAGATATTTATTAGGAATAGTCTCTTGGGACCAAGTACTCACATAAAGCAGCTTGGTATAAAGAAAGTCTCTACTGAACCATAGCTGTTAGCATGAAAGTTGATTCCCCCCCCCCCCGAGTTTGGGAGGGCAAATGACACAAATCTGTATTTTGCTGTGCTTTGTGCTGTAAGAATAAATCAGGATAGTTCTTGATTGTTAATGTACAACAAAATTAGGTGTGGGGGCAGAAACGGCCAACTTGTATCTTGTTGAGTCTGGTCCTGCCTTGTACAAATTCTGACTGCAGTGGATCTAGGAAGGATTTTTAACTGTCTTGGTACAGATATTTTAAACGCTACATTTATTTCAAGTTTTGTTGGTCTAACTAGGCATCTGGTAAAACTTTTTCCAACTAAAAGGTTATTAAAAGGCATAATGTGTGCTGCAGCTCACTTTATCAAATGCATCGTATGACTAGACTGATGCAGGATGGAAACTGATGTAATCTAGCCATTCTACATGAAATGAGCTGCAGCTCAGAAAGGTTTTATATCTTTTAATAATGTGTGTTAGTTGGAAAAGGAGCTGCCACATACTTTTTGCTACTATAGACTAACCTGGCTGGCCTACAAGATAGTCATTGAATTTGAGTGCACTTTGGCTGAGCTGCTGTGCAATGCTTGCACAAAATTTACCTTTCTATTTTTCAGTTACCAGAAATCATTTAAAATCAGATTATAGATTATGGAATACTAAACAATATTGTAAAAACACAGTTTAGCAGATACTGTAATTAATGGACAAAATCTACTGAAAGTTATTTATTGTGTTAGGATATTGGTAGCAACTCTGGAGGAAGCTAGGAAGATGTGATGAGGGACAATGGGTTATGCTACTATGAGAGCTGCCATAGGTACACACCAGCCTTGCTTTGCTTAACAGTCTTGCTTTACTCACTATTAGGGTTAGGGCAAGGGCAAACCCACGGTGGACATTCACTTTTATTGGTCTTTCCCCATTTCCATTCATAAATTAAATATGGGAATTTGCTACAATTGGCTTTATGCATTCCACTATGCAGTTCTTTTGTTCATGGGTTATTAGTTAAGTTACAGTAGATGGTTTCCCATAACATAGTTTGCTACGAAGTGTGAAGTATGCCTGTAAACATTGTTAAATATTTATATAATTAAAAACAAAAGGTCACATGAATTTAAACAATGTGAACTTATTATATAGAATATTGTACAAAAATGTTTGGTTTTTTGGTATTAAGGGTCATTTTCAATTTATAAATACAGCACTACTAAAGTGTAGTGCTATATCCATGCAGCAGTTTCCTTACTTTAGAAAAGGTTGTTTGATGATTATAAACACTTATAATGTGGCTGCTATAATTTTTGAAAGTTGGTCCTGAAGTGCTTTAATCTTGGGTCTCTGTTGATTCTGAGGTCACTGATGAACATTAATGCTGAATAAACTGAACATCTAATCAATATTTAATAATTTAAATAGGAAGCAGTATGCCGTCTTAGAAGAATTCTGGTTGTTTGCTATTTCAACTGCATATTTTACTTATTTTTGAATTTATGTAGGGTTTGTCAATGAGGCAAATCAGATTCCGGTTTGATGGGCAACCAATCAATGAAACAGATACACCTGCACAGGTAAAAAAAAGCTTCATTGAAGTACTTGCTTGTATGAAAAAATAAAATTTGATTAAGAGTATAAATCCCAAGAAATGTTTTTAAAGTAATCCTTACGTATGTCTTTGTGCCTAAACATTGCTTATGTCTGAAAGATACCGAAGTACAAATGCAAAAATTGTACCACCAAAGACTTGATGCAGCAGTTAAAAAACAGCAATATTTCAATGCCTTTAAAAACAATTTGAACAGGTTTCCTCTTGCAACATGGCTTTCAGGTTTGGGAATGGGATATTTCTTCCCATTAACAACTGAAGATCCCAATTAGTTTAGACCTAAAAAGTAATATTAAATGTTTATAATATCTACCAAATGAAGTACTAGAAATAACTGTATAATAAAAATTATTGATTTGTATCCAAACATGCTTTTATTCGAGGAAAGAAGTCTGCTCTGAATTCTGTCAGTTCCTCTGCCCTGCTTACAGTAGAGGTATTATTTTTGGTTCTTCCAGGGAGACTTTTAACTGAAAGGAACAGCTTTCAGTTACAACTGAAACAAGGCTTCAGTTAAAGTAAGATTCAAGAAAGCCCTATTGGCTGAACACCTATCCTTTCTTGAATTCAGCCTACTAAGGGACAAGCTGATCAAAATCTTATTGCATAATAAAATGTCTCTTTCCAAATAGAGTTGAATTGGGGGGGGGGGGCATAAATAAACAGAAGAAAATGGAGTATTAGATTTGCATTACTTAGCAATCCAATTACAAGTTGATTTCTAGTTACGCCTTTTTGTTTTTTATACTCTTGGGAGTGTATGAAAAACTAAAGAAAACTTGTTATACTTATGTCACTTACTTCACTTGTCATGTGATAACATGATTATATCACTTATACTTTGAACTGACTTATATATATTTTTCAATACAGTTGGAAATGGAGGATGAAGATACAATTGATGTGTTCCAGCAGCAGACAGGAGGCATGAACTAAAAGAAAGAACCAAACTTCCTTTCCAACAGGCAACATATTCACAGTTAGAAAAAAAGAGACCTGATTCAGCCACATCTTGACTACTGCAGTATAGCTTTCTCTCTTCTTTGATTTCTTTTCTTATTCCTTCTATTGTACATAAAGTAACTGGTGTATGTGCACAGACATGCATATTTTTTTTAACTAAATAGCCAATTGTATGTTTTGATCAACATCATATGGAGAAAGGGTGGTAAAAACAATCTGGTCTGTGAAAACGTCCCATTTCTCCACTAGTGGCATGCTCCTCTAACTTTTATCTTTATATTCCAGTAAGTTATTTTTGCTCTCATTGTTGGAAAAAACAAAAAACCTTACATACTTTGTTTGATTGGACAATTTCATTGTTTTTCTTTTATCGTTGTACAACCAAGGACAATTTTATAACTTTTTTGTACGTAGCTGTTACATGTAGAGCAATCTGTCTTTAAGTAGGGGTAAATTACTCTAAAACAAAAGTTTGATCTTGGATAGTTTTCCCTTCCGTCTTGTTGTTTAAATAAACTTCTTGTTTAAAATAAAACAGCTTATTTTTCTGTGCTGCAATCATGCTCAGCCTAGAACCAATCACCTAGTAAAAAGAGATAGAAACTTTCTTGCTGCTTCATCAGATTTTAATTTTAGTTTTTATATTTCTGCTGACAGTCCAGACAAGTTTTAAAGTACCAGTTACAGGGAGGCTGGCTGGATGTGAAGGGCACAGTAACTATCACTTCTTGCATGAAAATATTGGCAAGAAATGAGGGTTCTAATGTAAATCGCTAGATTGAAATGCTGTGTTTTTTAGTGGAAATTTTGAGATTGAAAGCATGTTCTTCCTTTGTAAATGTAAAATTGGGCAGTTATTTGGAAAGACAAGATGATACTGTGCCCAGTGCAGCTGATCTGCATTCAGATGCTTGTGCTCGGGTATAGATAAGTTATCTGATTAGCTGATTCACATGACTTGAGGACCGAAGAAGGGGAGTGCAAATGGAAACCCTATCCCTGCTTGTTTTAATATTGGGATGAGAGAGGCATAAGGTACTGTGGTTGTAGATGGAGCTAATAATCTAAAGGAATTAAGGGAAATAGTATGAGAAATATTTGATTTTTGTAAGTTTTCAAACCGGCAATATAGAACTGTAAAATCAATATATATCTTACCTAGTTTGGCACATCAAATAGCTCTTTTAGATATCATAATAGAAAGCAAGGTGGAAAACAAATACTATTTGTTATAGTAGAGGAACTTGGTTAACTACTGATGAAGTAAAATTGCTATATTAACAATAGGATAAAAAGATACATTTGAAAATTTTCAGTTCTTGGCTATCATGCATTATATTTCTGCATATAGCATTACTTCACATCTATTAGGATGTGTTTTTTTAATATCTAATTGAGATATTGTTGTTTTTTGTCAAGCTTAGAACTAGTAATGTAGGTCCAGTACTGGTCTAGACCTCTAGCAGTAATGTGAAAGGCCCATTCATTTTATGTTAATACTTGAGAGTTTGAAAGTTACCAGAAGCCCCGTACTCATGGTGCAGGTTTGCTGCACTTTATGATTAAATTGCTTTGTTCCTTTAGATTTTGAGGGACTTCCGTAAGTACATTTCCAAGGTCGCAGAGATGAGACATGCCATTTAGTCAATAGATTAGAGCAATCTTCTGTAATATGTTGATAGTTAGACATCAGGTTATATGTGTCCTTCTATTATACTTTTAAACAGAAGAAACTGTCAGCTAGATACATAATGCCATGTTTGTATTTGGAACACATAATCTACAAAAGAATTTTTTTACAACCCTTCCCCATTATGTATGGTAATACCCTCTAATATACATCAATTGTTAACTTCTGTAACACAATTTCAGAATTTGAGGGGATAGTTTAATCTTATCAATTTTCTAAATTTCCCTGGTGGGATCTAGGAATTCATTCAGTATATTTTAAAAATACCTCAGTCTTAAGGAGTTTACTGACTTGCTTCAAATAAGAGGCAATGGCTACGTTATGAAATTGTGTACTTTCCTTGTTGCAATATAATAATAAAGTAATATTTTTGTTCCAAAAATGGTGCTGCATATCCTACTCTGCGTGTGTGCAGTCCAGGTTTTCAGAACTTGGAAGCAAATTCATACTGTTTATAATCTTTAAGTATCTATTGTCAGTATCTGTTCTAAGCAAGTTTCAGAAATATATTAGTTTATGCAACATAACTTCAAAGTAAAGGACATGCTGGATAATTAATCAAGTGACTTTTATTATGTTTATAATTTGCAACTAAGCCACCTGCACTGCTGAGTTTTCAGTTCTCTTCTCTTGAGCACAGAAGGAAAAGAATAAATTATAATGTAGGGATTGTATGTTGCAAAAATACCAAGTTACAATGAACCACATTTCAAGGTCCAGAATGCCAAAGTGTAATTACCTCAAGATATGGTACATGGAAAAAAGAGAACATTCAAGGAATGTAGAATAAATTAAGCAATTTCAATTATTTTCTCCTTTATGGAAACATCCATGATTCAAGATGATTGTATCACTGAATTCATCTCTTGCCATAATGTTTGCATCTTTCTGTGGATCTGGCTATTGTAACTTGTAAAGATTGCTGTTTTACATGAAAACCATGATTTAGCATAATATATGAATCAATTTTGCCTTTCTCTTCTACCAACTCTTTTTCCCCTTTATGATTCTTGTAAATAGAAATTTACCTAAAAGGGCAACAGAAAATATTGTAAGGATAGTCCATGAATGTGAAGATTTTTATCTTAATATCTTTACCTTTTATTGTAATCAATTTCACTGAACACTTTTTATAAGCTTGAGACCATCATTAACAGCTTATTGTTCAGTTTCACTGAGTGTGGTGGTAGAACATGGAGTAAAAGGACTTTGAAGCAGTAAAGTAATGCACATGTTTTCAGTTTTTGTTAATACATTTATTCTACATAGACACATATCTATGATGCTTTTCTATTTAAACACTCATCAGTTCTCTGGGGTATAAAGCATACATAACATGTTTGTATACATAAATTTTCAAGTAAAAGATATAGAAAAAATAATTTCTCCTTCAGCAAAATAGAATATTTGGATAGCTTTGCACACACATTCACATTTCTAATCAGAACTAAGTCCTGCTGAAGTAATTGAGAATTACTCACTGGTAAGTATGTTTGGATTATGGGGCAACTAGTAGAATGTATACTTAAAATATTTAAGCAGTTTTTTTTTTTAAACAGCCTCATTTTAAAAAAGAGACTTGTAAAACAGCTTAATATGTAGAACAGTTTTCTCTGGTAGAAAGTGCCATTTCTAATTTCTGAAAAATTGCTTTTGTTTCATGGGTCTCCTGCCATCTACCTAGGGTTTTTTCTCCCATATCACATCCAGATTGATCCACGCACCAGTACAAGATACTTGTGCATTTTTCCCCTTCATGGTGTACAGTATATATATCATAGTTAAGTGTGGGGCTGAGGGTATCATTCTCTAGAAAATAATGATTTGAGGTGCCCTGCTGAAGCAGCGATTTGGTGGAGGTATGTTAGATGACACATATTTTGAGATACACTTCGTATTTTACTGCATTGGCGTTAATTTTCATTCGATTCCACCCGCATCCCAAGAGGGATTGAAGATCCCTCGCCGGCCGGGTCTCGCTAAGCTATGCCACTCCCTTTGACCGGATCTCTTCCAACTGCTACTCCATAAAGAAAGACTGAGGAAGTTGTTGCTGCCTCATGTGCAGTCTAGCCAATGCTAACCCATTTTTATTTAAATGACAGCCTCGTCGTTAAATCGCATGCCCAGAAGCGACAGGGAGCAGCGACCAATGGACGCGAAGTAACAGCCGCTCTTGGCCAATCGGCTCCTAACGACGTTGGCGAGTAAATGTTGCTGGGCTCGGAGGAGGAGCAACGTCCGGAATGGCACGAAGCTCCCTTAATCACGTCAGGACAGGGCGTTTGAACTATCCAATGAAACGATCGAAGGAACGAACCCTATAAAAGAAGCCGCCAGCGCCAAGTGGCTATTGCAGTCGTAGCCGGCAGGAGTTGTGCGCGGAAATATCACCTTCCGCTGGCCTCGCATCCGGGCGATTTCCTCCAAGTTCTTTCCCCGTCATGACCACCACCACCACTTACACGGGGATGGACCCCAGTGGTCGAAGTAGCTCCAGGTTCGTGGGTGGGAAAGCGTCTTGTCCGCAAGAACTTACTTGTCCGTTCGCTGTTCCTGACGCCGGGGCTGCCTTCGCCCGAGATGCCCCGTTTTCCTCGGGAAGGGACCCTGCGGCGAAACGCCCCGGCTTTCGGGGAGGCGCGCCGTGCTGGCTCCACGGATTCCCGGCTCGGCGCTGAGAGAGACGCGGAGAAGAAATCCACCTCCCGCCAACCCTGGGTGGGATTTCTTCTCCTGCAGGGAAGGGCTCCCTTTCTTGGGATCGGGGGCCTGCGGATAACACTTCCCACCGCCCTCCTCTGCTCCACTGGTCGGCGGAGAGGAGGTGAAAGGCTGGAGTGGGTGGGTGCTATTGTCACCCCGGCGCTCCCGCCTTGTCGGCACCCGCCCGGCGCCTCCATCTGTTGAGTCGGCGAGACGAGAGCAGCCGAGTCTCCTTGTCCGTCTGGAAGCCGGGCAGGCGAAGTGTCAGCTGCGCCCCGCTTCAGTCTAGGCCTTGGCACTCCGCCGATCCGGTGGCTTTCTCGCCCCTTTTGTAGGTTTCGGGAGCGGGGCCTGGCGGGGAAAGAAAGAAACCTGTAGCAGCGGACTTCGCCTTTTCCGCCGCCTGCTCTGGGAGTCTCGGGAGGGCTGGTTGTGCCTGCGTCGCATCTTTCTGGCTTTCCTTCAGCTTAGCGACACTGCTGCGGGGTCATGGCAAGTCTAAGCGATGTTCCTCAGCACGGAGCGCCCTTCGGCTCCGGTCGGAACAAAGGAGCCTCTTCCTCCTGGTAGTTGAATTAGAGGCTTTCAACCCTTTTCTCTCTCTCAGCCGCGACACGGTTATCGGCTTATCCTTTTTTGTCTTGCTGTTCAATGGCTTAGTCTGGCTAGGCTTCCTCTACTAAGTGGTTCTTCTCGCTGGGTGGGGCTAGCCACACTTCTTTTGTCTTGCATCTATCGCGGCCTCTCTCTACCTGTTAACTCAAACCTTCGGGGCCGGGATTAGCAACTTCCAAGCATTCTTTGAAAAGCTGCTTCCTCCTCGGCTCCAACTTCTGCCAGTCAGAATAGGGATAGGTTTTTCAAGGCCGATTAGTAGGAGTAGAGGGTGGGGGGAAAGGTGAACTAACCTTATTGTGTATTATTACTCTAAAGGGATTGGAGTTGAAATACAATGGGGGGGGGGAGTGGTGTTTGTACACCATTGTACCCAGTGGTGTTTGTACTTCATGCAGCGTACACTTGCTACAGTGTAGTGTTGCAATGGTTGCCCTTGGGATTGTGGGAGAGTTGTGCAAATGTTTCAATTTGTGGGTTTTGGTTTTTTTTAGTTAGCCAAGGAATGACTTGTTCTGGAACAAAGAAATGTTGAAATACGTTCGAGTTCCGTTACAGTAGTGTGCAACAAAGAATCGTGGATATAATAGTGAGCGTAATTATACCAAGGTCATAATTATATTGCAAAGGTGGTGAACCTTTGTCCAGATGTGGAGCAGTAACAATTATAATTGGCATGGAAAGTGGTCAGAATTGGTGAGAATTGAAGGGAGAACCAGATATTAGAGATTTTCCCATACTGATTCCTGAGTAGGGAGGAATGTTTGTTCAAATTTCCCATATGTATTGGAAGGGCTGTCCATGTCCAATGGCAATCAGAATGGAGCTGGAAGAGACCTTGAAGGTCTTCTAGTAGTCCAACCCCCTGCTCATGCAGGAGACCCTATACTTTTCAGACTGGCTGTCCAGTCTTTTCATTAAAACCTCCTGTGATGAAGCACCTGAAGCTTCTGAACACAAGCTGTCCCACTGGTTAATTGTCCTCACTGTTAGGAAGTTCCTCCTTAATTCCAGATTGCTTCTTTCCTTGATTAGTTTCCATCGTTTCTTATCTTGTCTTCTGGTGCTTTAGAAAATAAAATGACCCCATCTTTGTGGCAGCCCCTCAAGATACTGGAATACTGCTATCATGTCACCCCTAGTCCTTCTTTTCTCCAGACTGGCCATAACCAATTCTTGCAACTGTTATTCGTATGTTTTTGTCTCCGGACCCTTAATCATCCTAGTTTCTCTGTTTGCACTTTTCCCAAAGTCTGCAGTCTTCAGACACTGCCAGAAATCAGAAGCATCTGTTTTTAGGTATTTTGGATAGTGAATCAAACTATTGTGTGATGCCAAGCATACCCCAATATTGTTGGTATTAAGATTACATTGAAATGAATCTAGAAAATTGTAATAAATGTTCTCATAAATGGGATCTTGTAAATTGTGTGTTCAAATATTTATGGTCCTACTTGGTTTTTGAAAAATGATAGGCCTCTTATCTATTGTGCTTCTATCATTGGAGCTAAGCGAAGCAATAATTGGGTGAAAAGAAATTGGGTGACAAATAGGATAAAAACAGCTCTAGACAACAAAGTCAGAAAATATTTTATTTCTACTATGCTTTCCTACATTTTCACATATGTGAACATAGGCATACACACATCAATTGTAGATATATGATAAAATCCAATTTTACCATATATCTACAACTGGATAGGGTGAGAATTGTCCATTCTTTGTTCTCTGATTAAGATCTCTTTCTGCTGATAGAAACATGATTCCATTCCATTCTTATAATCAATGTTGTAAAGTAGAAAGTTCTATGGAAACATTTGCAAGACTGAATTGTTATTTAGTAAAATTCAGTCTATAAATGCTTTCTGAGTCTGGTGATCATTATTAAGCTAATCAAATCTACTAAAATATATAATTCACAACCTTTTTACAACTTGCAGTTGATATACCGTATACCAAGTTTGTATTTTTGCCTCTAGAGTAATAGAGCATAAGGAATAGCCTTCCTATTCCATATATATCCTTCTGACTGTATCCAGCCAGTTCCTGCCTTCTTAAATGTTAGAATAAGCTTGGTTTGTAATAGTGCAACTCATGATCAATCTAACAGATTTATGTTTGCTATCATGCTTTTTATTACTCAGCTTAAATGTTACCATACGGAAAATGACTACTCCAGTTTTCCTGTCTTTTATACTCAAAGAATTAGTAAATTATTTTTAAAAGATTCTTATGGTTAAAAAAATTAATTACAAACAACCATGATGATATTGAGTGTTAAAGCAGCTGTTTGCAGAATATACACTTGCTTGACCCTTACTATAGACTACAACAGGGGTCTCCAACCTTGGCTCCTGGAAGACTTCAACTCCCAGAATTCCACAGCCAGCTTTGCTGGCTGTGGAACTCTGGGAGTTGAAGTCCGCCAGGCTTCCAGGAGCCAAGGTTGGAGACCCCTGGACTACAATCTATGTAATGGAAAAAAAACAACCCACATACCTCTTACCGTAATGATGCAGGTTTTTGTATGATCCCAGAGATATAATGTTCTGGAGGCCATGGGAATTGAAGGAAGTCTTATAGCATCAAGGGGGCCATTCCATCCCCAATGTAGGGATTCAGTCTATTTTTTCTGTAGATCCCATGCTATAGTTTTTAAATTAAAAACTTTGTGATTGTATAAACAGATATTGTTGTTATCCAAATAGCTAGAGATTGCTGCTAAAAGTGAATATAAAATGCTGGTGCATGCATCTAGAATGTTGAAAGCATGTGAGTGGGAATTGACAAATGGCTACCATTGGCTGTTCACAAAAGGACTGACATAATAGGCATGTCCACTCACAAACATCCATATGTCAGAAGTTGCATTAACCCTATCTCTCAAGATGGTCTCCATCATCCACTAAAGCCATTGTCAGGCCCAAAGCCATTCTTGGACATAATTTTCGTACTCAATGTAGAGCTTTGCTTTACATCATGCCAACTTCTCTGTTTAAAGGGGAAAAATTTAAGATGTAAGTTGATATCGACTGTCTATTAAATACCAAGGAGATATCTGGGATTCATTGTCTCTTCTTTGTACGTTGCCTAATAAGCTTCACAACAGAAATAATTATGGAAACACTTATTTGTTTTTAACCAAGCCTTATCTATTGGATCTTGGCTTATCATATCATCTGAAAATAATTAGCAATGTAGGCAATGTCTGTATAGCTCTGTGTTTGTTGGAATTACCTTATAGCTCAATGCCTCAGAAAGAATGTAGGAAGCTGCCCTCTACACCTGCTCCATTTGTCCATCCAGCTCACGCTGCTCGATCTAGGACCAGCAGCAATTTGTTTCTCCCTTTTCATTTTTTCTTTCTCCTTAGTGTTTGTAACCATACATTTTAAATAGTAATTCACTTGGGAAAGTTTATTTACTGATTTTTTTTTTCAGTTTTCTCTGAAAAAAGTTAGGGTCATAGGCTCTTTTCTTCACAAATGTTTGTACATCAGTATTTCAGTCATTTGGTTGGAGCAAAATGGAATTTATGGTTTCTGGCCATATCTTTCTAATACATTGAGAAGCAATCTAAGTTTAAAATGAGTGGTAAACGAATACACTATATTTTGTAATACATATGTAAGTTCTCTCTGGTACTATTGTTTCTTAATACAACTAAAATGCTTTAATCTTTTTCTAGGGTTCTTCGGCCCCCAGGGGGTGGTTCTAATTTCAGCGTAGGATTTGATTTGCCAAAAGACCAGCAAGGAGGAAAAAGGAACAAGATGGCATCTTCCATCTTTGGGACTCCAGAAGAAAATCCACCATCTTGGGCTAAGCCAACAGGTAAAAGGCTCCTTTCTTAAGGCAGATTGTGGATACTTAAACATCTAAATTTGGATTTAGCTCTTCTATTAAAAATAGACACAATATTGCAGATGAGATGGGTTTAAGCAACTTGAACTAGTTCAGAGGATTTATATTCCTCCCTTTTATTCCTAACAATCTTGATCTTTAATTCAATCAGATGTTGTGGTAGAATTTGGTCTTTTTTCAGTTTTGCTTTCTCCCATCCCAAAAGCTGCTTTGAGGCTTTGGTAAATCTAATGAAGTCATTAATCAGGTTATTCTCTTAGTTTATGATTTGTATTTCCACGTTAATTTTCAAAACTTTAACTATCTTCTTTCCTATATTCAGCAGAGTCTTTATTTGTATCCTTCTCTTAGCTGTCATTTGTGTTTCCACTTTAGCAACTTTCTTTGTGCAAAAAACCCACACTTGGTTTTTATTATTCACTGATTCTGGTTGTAATATTTCTACATCAGACAAAATTTGTTTCACATCTGTCACTCCTTCATTAATATTTTTTGACCATAGTCTGTCCATAGTAGCATCACCATCCCCAGCATTGTAGTTGCTAATTTCTGACTCCTTTCTTCAATTTCCTGGGGCATTTCAGATGTTATAAGCTAATTTTTCCCCTTATTAGAATGCTTGCCCTTGTTAAAATGTGTTCACGTACACTGTTAAATGATAAGTGGCCAAATAGGTAAGTTCTCTAATTATGCTTTGCTATACTTGATGTATCTCATCCAATGATAACTTGCAGCCAAGTCCACCACAGTCGAGGATAATTCTGAAGCAGTTGAGTCTGAAAGGAGAGATTCTTCCGATGCAAGCTGTGGTGACTATGTAATTCCAAAGGTAAGCATTGCTTTCCTTTAAATCATGAATATATTGCAGTGGCTAATTATTGTGCCTGGTAGCAAATCCCTTGATCTGTCTTGAATTAATTATGTTTTTACTATGACTTGAGTTTTAATACTATTATCAACATGGAATGGAGAATACTATTATCAACATGGAATGGAGAATCTTTGGTCATCAGATGTTGCTGAACTACAACTGTAAGCAGTGCTTCCCATTGACCATACTGGCTTTACTGCTGGGAACTGTAGCTCTGTAAAATCTGGAAGCCACAAGTTGGTCCATCCTTTTTTTACATCAGTTTAGGTGGGGAAGTAAAACAAGAAATCTGTGTTCTACATGTACCATTCAGCATAACTAAAATGATGCACACTTTTCAATTTGTGAAAAATGGTTTTAATCTAGGACTCACTCTCCTATTAATTCAGGTGACCATTTATACAATAATATCCCCATAATCTATGAGGTCATTTATCACTCCTTGCACTTTTTAATGCTTGCTATATTTTGCTTTAAATAAATGAATAGCTAAACATTAGCAAGAAGAAGAAAAAATTGGTTGTGTTTTGGGACTTATTAGGACCTGACTGTGTGGAACAAAAAGTAGAAGCAGTATATTGGTCAGTTAAACATTTCTTTGTATTCTTCTAAAACCATTAATTTTTGATAATGCCATTGTACAACATGCCTCTATAGTGTACATTTAGCAACCTAAATTGATAAACTCATTACAATTGGCAACATGTTTAATGTTCCTCAAATTAGAGTATGTAATTAAGAATTTGAGTTAGGATTGCTATCTGAACATGGGTCTGTTGTCCGATATTATAGCTTTTCTGAAACTAGTGTTCTTTTGGTTCTAACAATTTCCAGTTGTTACAATGTATACATTTCAGTATTTCTGTAAACTCTTCAATTCTTGAATGAATCATCTGACATAAAAGTTTTTTAAAATGCCATAATTCTCTCCACTATTCTGATGCACTCATCCAGAAACTGAAGGGTAATTGCTGGAGAGAGAATGAATATTATCTAAACTGAAACTGTATATAATATATTCTTATTTATACATTTAGACTTTATCCTCTTTCCAGTTCAGTTTTAAATGTTGATTAAATCAAGTCTGTGTATGTTTTATTGAAATCCTATGAAAATGGTTTTATATGCTAATTCGAACTTTCAGCAACACATTATGAAAATGTAATATATAGATTTCTCTCTATTACTTAAGTTATAAACATTAAATTATTGATGTTAAATGAGACATTTGCTATTCCAGCTTGAGGGCAATACATTAAAATTCCTTAAGTCTAGTTACTTGAATGGCCTGACCTAGAATTTTGCTATACAAATCCTATAAGCAGCAAAAGTCTAGTACTGTGTCTCTTGTAATTTTCAGGCAATACACTTGAAAAAATTTGTAAGGACAGAAGAACTCCCTTTAGGAAATCCTTTCCTGCTACCAGTAGTGGTGATAGTGGTTACATAGCTATGATGAGCATATCTTTGAATATAGTACAAGTAGTCCTCTTTAGTGTTTCGTTTAGCAACCATTTATAGTTGTGATAATGAAAAAATAACTTTACAATTAATCCTCTCATTTATAAATGAGAGGTTATAAAGCAAAGGAAAACGGAAGTAAGATAATTACAGTTGCAGTTTTACTGAGTGACTGCTTAACAACCAAATTACCAGTCCCTAAATGATTGTCACTAAATGAGGATGACCTGTAATGCACTTAGGGAGTGATTGAATGATCCACTGATTCTGAATAGCCTTGGTTGCCCTCAAACAATTGACTGCTAAGAAGACCAAAGCGTAAATTGTACCAAAGCCCCAAAGACAACAAGTTATCTAAGCATCAGCATTCAGAAATACTTATTCTGTAAAAATATAAGCAGTTTTCCTGTCTGGCGCAAATTTTAGAATTAGTCATCTTAAGATTGAAAAATGTATGTCCATTTTAGGTTGTATCTATAGAACCTGAAACTGTGCTTTTGGTGCTGTGTTAAAAATTAAAGCATTCAACTGTAAACAATCTCTTTGATAATTAATAGTTACAACATTTAAAAAATAATTTGTTTTGTTTGCAGGGTGTGGAAAGTGAGGCTTCTGGTAAGTATCTTCCCCCCCCTCCCCTTCTGAGCTTTTTAAAAGTTCTTCCCAGCTTGAAGAAGTATCACTGACTGAGAATGCAAGAACTGTAGGGGAGGCTGAAAGAATAAATTTATTAAGACAGTCTGGAAAGAACGCTAAAAGATTGGTGTTGCCACATTGCAGTGCTGCCTGTCAGCTCTGTGGCCTCTTGGTCTTTTACTAGGTAGAAATAAAAGATTTGGAGAAATACAATAGGTTATTTGCATATTTTAAAATGTACTAAGTTTTGGAATCCTTCTTACAAAAAGGAACCATTGGGGAGTTTAATAAACTATGTTTAGATTAATCCTGCAATGCTTCCAGTAATAGAATAGCAGAATATATAGTCTGATCACAGTGGGAAAGGATGGTAGGCTATACTAAATGCAAAGCAGCACAGCCATTTTTATGACAAAGTAGATAGAATGGAAATTAGCTCAGTTTTCTATCAAGCAGAACATCTATTTATGAAGTGTAATGACTTAGGCACTTGGGAGCTTTATCAGATGTGAAATAGCACACCTTTCCTCCACCCTGCAGTTATCATTACTCACTTAGTCCCCCTACAGGCCTAATCTTAGTTTTTATATGTATGAATGCCTTTCCAAAATGATTGATCTTCAAAATTCCAGCAGAGAGATTTGGCCAGTTTCTCTTGTCTCATTCAAACCAAACACACTTGACATAGTTTTTATGAACCGAAGTCAAAATATTTCTTACAAAGCTGTATATAACCTGGCATATTCATCATTTTTTAAATCAAGGTTAAAAGGGCAACCTCACTTGGTTATAAATGTGTAGGATCAAATTCATTGTATGAAATACTTCATCTCAATATTAATTTCATAGACAATTACAATTCAAGAATGTGATTTTAAGTGCTATAGGGAGGATAGTTCTATATCATTGACTACTAAGCTATTAAGACTGATGGTAGAATGGAGAACATTTGAAGAAAGTTTTTTCAGTCAATACATGGTCAGGGAAGTGCTAGGAAGATGGACTGCCAATCTGCTTAACCTGAAAGGAATATTATTGTAATGTGTGCTAGATTCCAGAAGAGATTACTACTTGAAGAATCTTCCTTAGAGATGACATTAGCAGTGGTCAGATGTTATTTTGCCCTCATAGCTGAAGAGTTTCAAATATTTCCATATTTTGGGAAGGTTCATCCAAATGAAACTTAATAAAGACCTTAACTTTTCAAAAAATTCTTTGCTATGAAGAATTATACATACTCTCACCGTATTCCATCGTGGAAAAGTAAAATTGTTTTTAAATTGAAAGGCAAAAAATACGATGAGGATGTAAACAATTGAATTTTTTATGTGAATAACATAATGGTAAATGTGGCTTACCATTATTGTAGCTCAAAAATACTACCCATATGTTCTGAGCATCTGGAATTTGCAATTCACAACACCTCCATCTAATGGAAGATTGTTTATTACCTTAAACATTCATCCACTTACTGTGGTGATTTTTGTTTTACTAATTTATCCATAAATATCAAAGTTTGCTATTTGTATCTCCTTGTCTTTTTTATTTTCTTGAGCCTCCTAGCAAACTCTGGGATGGAAAAAGGCGTAATTTTTCTTCACATGTTCATGAAGCTTCTTTAGACAGGAAAAAAGCCTGCTTCTTCTTCAAAGCATAGTGTGAGGGAGATTTGACCAAATTTAGTTCCAGTTATCCAACACATTATCTGGTTTGGTGTCTGATTAGGCTGCTTAACAAAAAAGTGAAATTATCATCTTAATTACAGAATTCTTTAATGTGTAATATTAATGCTTCTTTTTATAGTCTGCTTAGATTCCTTAAATGGTGGGATTATGTGCCATCAAGTTGATGCCAATTCTTAAGGCAGGTTTTCTCCATGGTGATCTGTCCTTCCAAGTCTTCCAACAGCTCCCACCACCATTGTAACTTGAGTCCATCCAGTTTGCTGCTGATAGTCAACTTCTTTATTCTGCTTTCCCCAACATCAGAATCTTTCCAAAGAGCTAGGTTTTCACATGTTGTATCTAAAATAGGACAATTTATACCTTATGAGAGATCTCTGGATTGAAATCTTCAGTGATCCATTTGTTTGTTTTCTTGGCCATTCACAGGAGTCTTTTCCAACACAAAAGTTCTTCAGAGTAACTTTAACTTCCATAGAATATTGTAGGGAATAATGTTGCTTGCACTAATCTGATCTTTATAGATATATAGACACATGATATCTGAATAACTTTTCCTTCCATTTTTTAAAAGAATACTTATTTATTGAAGAGTGCTAAAAGATAATACAACTGAAATCAGAAACAAAATAGAAAAGAAATACAAAATGCAAAAAGAAAAAGAAAAAATATTTAAGTGATCTCCAATGTTGCAACAAGCGTAGGCATTTATTATTTCACCATCCCTATGAGATTACATATATTTTATTTATTTTTATAATTATATAAATACCTCAAGGAGTTGACCATACCTAATATGCCTTCCTCCTCCTATTTTCCCCACAAGAACCCTGTGAAGCAGATTGGGCTGAGATGACTGTTCCCAAAATTACCCAGTCAGCTTTCATGTCTAAGGTGGGTCTGGAACGCATCACCTCCTAATTTCTAGCCTGGTGCCTTGACTACTAGACCAAATTGTTTAGACCAAAGTATTTAGAAAGTTAGTTCAGTGTCCATCAATGCTCCTCCACAATTGAGAGCTTGATGGTTTCTCTCATCTGCAAGCATTCAGACATGCTGCTATCCTGTGCTCTCCTTGCAAGGAGCAGGCATCTGGAAAAGTGAAAGGGGTTCCATTGAACCAGATCTATTGGGAGTCTTCTTCCTGAAATGTCTTACCTCACTTGGAAGTCCTGCATCTGAAAACCTTTTCCAAGGTGCTCATGGCTACTCTACTATTGCTAATCTGATACATGTTTCTTCACTTCTTGTCCTTTTACTATAGTTGGTTGATCCCAAAAAGCAGAAGCTATCAACCACTTCAGTGTCTTCATTGTTTTTTCTAAGGCTGATAGCTCTATCTGTTGTCATTAGCTTGGTATTCTTTATATTTAAATTTAGTCCCATTTTTTTCACTATGCTCCTTCACATTTACTAGCAGAATGGAAAAAAACTTCAACAAGCTAACCACATTGTCCCATTTTGCTAGCTGTGGAGCAAAGCAGCATCTAATCCATACCCAGTTTATATGAAGAGAAATAAGACTTGATTGAGGCTTTCCCATTACTTAAAAGTTTAAGAATTGTTTATTCATTATTTTAGCCACTATCCACTACAGGATGAAGGCCTCTTCTGCATATTTTCAATCAAACATGGTCCTGAGCTTTCTTGCTGCTGTTGTAGATCCATCTTGTTTTAGGTCTCTTGCTTTTTATCAAGGGGGGGGAGGTCTATGACTGCTTTGGTCTACCTGCCATCACTACTTCTTGCTATGTCACCAGCCCATTTCCATTTCAATACTTTTACTTTCTTGATATCATATACTTTCTATATCCCCCACAATGATGTAGATCTCTACATCATACCTGCAACTGGAATTGCATTGGTGCCACAATTCAGTAGAGATTTTAATAGGAGGTGAGCCATTCACCCTACCTTAATGAGCAAAAATCTGTCCAAAATTGCCTGAGGTCAAGCACAGCTTCAAAAGTTTGTTATGATGAAAAACATGCAGCTGTAATCTGTGGGGTTTTTTTTTTAGAATTCATCTTATAAAACTAGATGTAGTCATTTGTTGCCACAATCTTCTCCCTCCTTCACTCCTTAAGGTATTTTTTGCCAGTGTTAGACTTGCTGGTTGCATTCAGTTTTATAAGACAGTGCTAATCTCTGCTACATAAAATGTTCTGTTTGATGAGTGTATTTTTGCAGCTTCTTGAATCAAGTAAATGTTGGAAACACGGTTTCTTGGGTTAATGTCACACATTCACACATGCTTGCTTGGTTAATATTAGATAGCTATGAAATAATAAAAAAAATCTGCCCCAAAGTGGCTCTTTTACAAAACGTGCTGTGACAAGGTGAACCTATTCACAAATGGAGAATCATAAGGAGACAGAAGTTCACACTGCTTTCTTTCAGACTGTGTCTGCACAAATTATTGTCTTGCAGAAGATATGGTAGCAGTAGTAGCAAGCTTTTCTAAGTAGTTTACAGAGTCAACCTGTTGCCCCTAACAAGCTGGGTCTTCATTTTACCAATCTTGGAAAGGATAAAAAGCTGAACCTTGAGCTAGCCAGGAACAAATTCCTGGCAGCGGGCAGTTAGCCTGCAATACTACATTTCAGCCACTGCGCCATGGCTCCCATTGCAGTTAAGTTAGTGCAGGGGTGTCAAACTGGATTTCTTCAAGGGCCAGATCAGCATTGTAGTTCTCCATAGGCTGGGGGGGGGGGGGAGAGAGAGACAGGACAGACATCTCCTGCAGTACCTTGCCAGCCAAAACAGGGCACAAGAAGGCCTCCCCCCCCCCCGAATCTCGTTTTGCCCTCCATGGCCTCCTGCAGCATTCTCCCAGCCAAAAACAAGTCCACACGAAGTCCCTGTGAGGCCCGTTTTTGGCCTTCCTGGCTTCTAGCAGCATCCTGCTGGCCAAAAACTGGCCACGCGGAGGCTTTGCAAGGCTTCTCCACAGCCCATTTTTGGCCAGCAGAATGCTACAAGAGGCTGTGGAGGCTAAAAATGGGGCGCTGCATGCAGCCCCCCATGGCCCATTTTGGCCAGCAGAGGCCCCACGGCTGTCCTTTGATATTTCCAGGCTGGCCTTGTGGGTCAGATTTAAGCTGGCCCACAGGCCTTGAGTTTGACACCCTTGAGCTAGTATGCATCTGCAAGATAAAGATTTTAAGTAATGTTCCTATTCCTATAAGAATTATTATTTTAAGAGAATAGTTCTGATACCTTGCATTTTGAAGAAGACAGGCATGCATATAGCATATGTAGGTTAAGTACAGTAGACTGTGATTCCTATTTACTTTAGGAGTTCTGAGGGTTTCCTTATTTCTTGCCAAAAGTGAAACATATTCGGATTAGTGAGTGAATGTTTTCTTTATTTCTATACAGCCATTCTCTTGTTCTTTTTTTTTCTCAGAAAACACAGAAGAAACCACTTCAGACTTAAGTGAAGAAAAACCCCTGCCAGCTGCGCCTCTACCTAGCCCAGTAGCTCCAGCACCTGCACCATCCAGGAGAAATCCACCAGGGGGAAAGTCTAGTCTAGTGCTCGGTTAAGGCCAATTTTCCTTCACTCCTTAATACTTGGAACCCGTGTCTGTCATCTTTGTTTTTCTTCCATGCTTGTGAACTGCACAACTTGAGCTTGACTGTATTTCTAAAACTACCATTAAAGGAGCACTTTATGTACTTCATATTTTTTTTGTTTTGTTTTCAGCCAATCTTTCCTCAAACTTCTTCTCTTGTCTCTCTTGAGTCTTAACAGAAGTGACATGTGTAATTTTTTCTCTCGTAATGGTATACAGTGGTATTTGCTACACAGCCCATGGCTGAAAAAAGATTTCTGAGTTATATAGTAGTGTCTGAAACTAGGCTGGATTAATTCTGAGTGTGCTAAGTGGCATTTTTGTCCTAAAATTTGTAGAACAGTCTTAGTTGACTTAGAAGGGTTGGAAATTGGGATTGTACAGGTAGTGGATGGGTGACAAACGTACTCTTTCTGTACACAACTCTGCAACTTATTTTTCCAAGGTACCATTCAATAATTGGTAAATGATTGAAACCCTATTGTGCACTGAACTATCAAGTTGTGATGCTAGAAATTAACCATCCTCCCTTCAACAAGTGGGATCTTGGTTCAGACATAACCAAAATAAGGTGGATGCTGAAGATAAACCTAAAGATGTGAGATTTTGACTGTTCTCTGAATATCAGGTCCCACTGTAAATGATGATAGAATGCATCTTACAAATGTAAGTATTCGTTGGATAAAATTTTGGGGACACATTCCCCGCCTAAATGACTCCAGTACTATGCATGATTATGCTGGTGCTTAAACAGAAGGTGGAGAAACTCAGCCTTCTAAATGTGTATTGTACCTTGAAAGCTGGATTGTTGCTAAAAAATAAAAGATATAGAAATTTTGAATCTGTGTCAGAGCCTTATTTTCAAATGTACTTGGTTTGCTACTTGAATAATTTCTGAAATGAAAATCCAAAAGAGAAAATGCATGGACTTTTAAAATAGTTTTATCATACAGACGGATGTTTTATCAGTGGAAGTAACACTGGTGTGCAGTTTGAGCCTTTCTCACTATTGGCATGGTCAAAATAATGTGTCTATATTTTGTACTAAAATATCTCTGCATACAGGAATGGAGGATGTTAAGCCTGGGTTCCCCAACCAGGGTTAGGGAGACAAGCTAAACAGAATGTGCAGCGTTAGTCAGATAGGCACACAGATAAATGAGTGAGCTAAGCTTGTATGTTTATTAACATACAGTAAAAATAACAGATATGCTTGTGCTATCAAAAATATAGTTTATTCCATTGTGAGTTCATAGCATAGTCAAAATAACAGTCCAATAGTCATGTATCATTTAGTCAGTCCATTCAGGGATATTCAGTTAGCAAAGTCCGTGCAGAATATCCTATGTCAGTTCACTTACAAATCAGTCCTTTGTTTCTCTCCCGTTCGAGCAATGCAGTCTTGATTCCAAGCAGTAATCAGGGATCATCAAAGCCAGAGAGAGAGCAAGCTGTCGTCTTGCTTCTTTTAAAGTGCTTTCACAACCACTCCCTTAATTACTATCCCACAGTTAAAGTTGCAGACACTTTAACATACAAACTATGATTACATATTTATTATTTTCCCTAAACCAGTTAGGGTAAACAATGTTATCCCTAGCAGAGGACACATTTTTCTTGAAAATAGAGGGGTTTTATGATAATTTTTCTCAAATATTTTTAAACATTACATAAGCCTAACATATATGTTCTAACTACTATTACTATATGAAAAATCCAGTGTGTAAGGGTACCAAAGAAGAAAAACTAGAAAAAAGGATGAAAGTTCCACAATTCAGAAATTTCTTTTCTTATGTCCCAGCCACAATTCCCAATTGCCAAGCTGTTTTGAAGCAGAAAAATATCACAATTTCTCAGTACTTTATGTTTTGACTGCATTAGTTTGCTTTGGGCTCATCAATTAACCATCTCCCAAACTATGGGATAGGGGTTGATACACTGGTTGCACACTGGGTTTTTTTTTTAACATTTTTTCATTTAACTTTGGGAGATGTCCAGAATCTTTGGAGTTCAATAAATTCAATGAACAGTCCACTATATTCTGGAACTCCTGACTCGGATATATATATTTTTACACTGCAATATCTTTATTTTGGTCTTTGATTCATGTGATATAAAAATAGCTATGAAATTAACAGTTATAACATTAAAACAATCTGTCTGAATTTGTAAGGACAAGGACTATGGATTTACAAGACTGAGATAACAGAAGACCATAAAACATGTTCTGTGCTATCTAAAAAGGCTAAAATAATAAGCGGTGGCAACAAAAGTATTGTACAGCTGAATAACTGGAGGATAAAAACAAGCAACATAATCTGTGAGACCGAGTAGTAGCTGGCAGTCAGTAGTTGCCTGCTTCTGTTTTCTCTTTGTTAAGTTAAACATGCCTAATTCCTTTAGCTGTTTTTATAGGATATAGTCTCCAGAGCCCTTGTTTTTATTGCTCTTCTATGCTCTTTCCAGGGCCTCATCATTTTTATACTGTGATCAGAAATGGATACAATACAGTATTTCAAAAGTGGCTTCACCAGTGCAGTATAGAATAGTAGTATCACTTCCGTTGATCTTCATAGTGTCCGTTAATGCAGGCGTTGCAAATATTAATTCACTACAGCATCCATCACAGAAATGTCTGAACTCTGAATATCTAGATTATGCAATGGCTGTACTTTGGATATGACAAAATTGTACCCAGTTTCTCCAACAATACGGCCTCCCCCAATAGGAAGACCCAGCATGTTTTATAGGCATGAAATTAAGCCCCTCCCCCCAAATTAAGGCCTATATTAAAACATGTGAAATGGGGGGGAAATGGCGTGGGGGGGGGCTTAGGAAGTACTTTTGTTGCACACCCGGATATGGTGCTGCCTGCGTTGACCCTGATACGAAGTGCCCCACCAATGCCGAGGTCAAAATCCAAGCCGTCGCCGCCGCCCACCCGAAGATGCAAGGGGGGGGAAATTAAGTCACCCCCAAAAAGACGGCCTAGCCATTTTTTCGGGGCTCAAAAAAAAATAAGACCCGGCCTTATTATATGAGAAACACGGTATTATATAGACTTTCCCCCCAAAAAACATGGCAACTTTAATTAGTGTGGAACTTCAACTCCTCAGAATTCCTCAGCGCAGTCTGGAATTTGAAGTCCACACATCTTCAAATTACCAACTTTGTAAAACAGGTACAGACCAACGTGAAGTTGTACAGTATACAGATTAGGGTAAAATACTGCACTATTCTGTACTATATCTGTTTCTCAATCTTGATAATTTGAGGATACTTGGACCAACTCCCAGAATTCCCTAGTTAGTTTGGCTAGCTAAGGAATTCTGGGAGTTGAACTCCACACTTTTTCAAGTTGCCAAGGTTGAGAAACTTTGCTGTATAGGGATTCTTTCCATGACTCATTCTTACACATGTGGTTGATTTAATTTGCCAACTTAACTCCCTGACTTTTGCATCAGATTTTGTGTTAACTCAGATAACTGTAGTTTCGGATGGAAACCATCTAAAAGTCATACAAAATCAGGAAGACACGTTTGACTTTAAAGATCAAACCCAGACCTTAGCAAAACCAAAACTGCAATATCACAAAATAAATGTTTATCTGCTTTGTCCAATTATTTATCGGTTGATACCGGCTGATTTTTTTAGGTAAGAAATATTTAAACAAAATTTTAGGATTAAAACTGGGAAATCTTTACCTTTTGTTGCTGCTATTTACACAAAGTATCCTTGCGTTCCCTTGAAACTAATCAAGGTCTTATATATATGTTATATAAAGTCGTCTCGTGGAATAATGCGTTCTTTAAAGGCTCGGTAAATTAATCGCAAACGGGACTCCAGTCGAGGCCAATTCCTTCTGTCATCGATGAGGGCTCGGATTTACTTCTTCCCACGAGGTTCTTGGTCGTTTCCCGACCGAGCAGAGGGTTGGACTAGAAAACCTCCAAGGCCCCTTCCAACTCTTGTTATTCTGCTTCTTCCAGCTCTTCCCGCCTTCATTTGCGACCCCGCGTTTGAAAAGTTCTTTTGCCCTTCAGTACCGCGACTCCATTGCTCCGGAAAAAAAAATCGGTTCTTCCTCGATCCTCTTACTGGCCTAAATTGGGGGCGTCGCCGCAATCTTTTTGCCGCTTGAAAACATGGCCGGCGGCGTGGCTCCCTCGCTCCGTGTGCTGGTAGACATGGACGGGGTTTTGAGCGACTTCGAGGGCGGGCTGCTCCGCGACTTTGTCGCTTCCTACCCCGGGGAGCCTCACGTGGAACCGGCACAACGAAAGGGCTTTTCAGCACAGGATCAGTACCGTCGTCTGCGGGAAGACCTAGGGGTGAGCTTCTGACAGCAAGATCCCGGGGTAGGAAGAACTCTGGATCTCCTTTCCCCTCCGCTTGGTTATTCCTGCATCTGAAGGAGAACGGGCAGAAATACTGTGGTAGAGAGCTGGTCTCAGGTTTTCTCTCTAGTATTTTTTAAAATTGAAGTTTCTGTTCATACAGAGATAAACATCAGAACATTTAAGGGGCTTTTACAAAAAATATCTATCTGCTTTGAAAATAATTTGGAAGATTTCCTAAGCAAAGCAAACACAGATCTGGTGTTCCTTAACGCCACCCCAACTTTGTCAGGTTTCCACATCTTTCTGTTGTTGTTTTAAGGAATCAATCATCAATCCACCTCTTAAAGAAGTGGCTTTTTTTTTTTTGAAGCTAGCAAAAGACTGCAAAAGTTTGAGCTGCTTTATTGAGCGCCAGATTATTGCAATATGCAAGGCCCAAAGCAGTTTTGCCTCTAAATGAGTAGTGTACAACTATTATAGTATTAAGAGGCAGGGAAGAGCATTTCTGCAGTACTGTACAGGTAAAATCGGCAGCTTTAGTTTTAAAATTTAGCTTTAGTTTTAGCTGAAGCATTGTAAATTTGCTTCGTATTGTGAGCTTTTAATTGGTGGAGTGCTTAAGAGTACAATCATATAATTTTTAAAAGCACAGTATTGGATATATAAAATTCTGCACTTTTGTTTGAGAACTGATAAAAGCTGTTGCTTCACTGCTGGCGTTAGTCTGCTGTAAACCTTCCCTTCTAACTTCAGCAGGTGGCAGCCTCTGGCTCTCCTTTCTCTGGGTTTGAAAGCTGAGCAGTGTCATCTGCTTAGGATTTAAATCAGGGGCTCCCACGGCTGCAACTAAACTGGGAAGTCAACCCTGGGTTCTTAGGTGCTCTCCCATATCTTCATTTTTGCTAGGAGATGCAACATTTCCCTTTATACTGAAACAGGAAGAAAAATCAGAACAGGTTTGTAGTAAACTTCCTTCCTGAAGCTTTCAAGACCACAAAGTAAAGGAGTTTGAAATCATATCCTGAAGGACAAGTGGCAATCTCTCTCACAGTCAATTTTGTCCAAATTGACACAAAAACTTTTGAGAGGAGAGAAATATGCCTGTTTTTTATTCTTAGTTGGGCATCCCTTTGATACAGGAACCACACAAATTGCCTATGGTACCCCCTTTATAATATTTGCCCTCTCCCTTCCAGCAATCCTGGGCTGTTTTCTCAGAGGAAGTCAAAGGAAAGAGACTGCCTCTTTTCTCACCTATACCTTGGATCAGATCTCTGATACTCTGCAATCTTGAGAAGTGGCATCGGCAATTAGTTCAACAGCTGGCTGGCAGGAACCAAGCCTCTGCATTTTGGGGCATAAGTGGCATTACCCAGACAGCAAGGAAAGTGTGAGGAATTCCCTTCCACATCATAGTTTGGTGTGTGAATGCAGCTTGATGCAACCCATACATTTGTTACTAAAAAGATGAGTGTTCTCAATCTTGGTGACTTGAAGATGTGTGGACTTCAGCTTCCAGAATTCCCCAGCCAGCTTCAATTCTGGGAGTTGAAGTCCACAGATCTTCAAGCCACCAAGTTTAAGAAACACTGCACTAACAGATTATCTATGTATGCCTAGTAATCCTTCTACTGCTTATTCATTCTAATAATTACAAAGTAGTTACAGCTATTTACCTAAGCTGTATTTTGCAAGGTTTGAGAATCATTTTAGTGTCATCCCTCAATTACAACAATGTTCTTCACTTTTCTAAGTTTTTGAGTAAGGAACAGATTCAAGAGTATAAACTTAGTTTTATTTGAAAAAGAACGAATGAGATAGAAATATAATCATGACAGTCACGCTAGCTACTTTAAATATCTTGCACCAATGACCCATTCTTAATTTCTTGCTTTAAAAAACAGCTTGGCCTTTAGTACTACTTACCTGACACCTTGGAACATGGTTTGAAATGAACTTAAAACATGTCCTCTAGTTTCTTTATATGATTTTTAAAGCTACATGAATTTTAAACAATTAAATTGTCTTAACCATAATTCTAAATATGCTATTTTTTAGGACAAAATAGCCAGTGTCTATGAGTCACCTGGCTTCTTTCTGAGTCTGCAGCCCATCCCAGGAGCTATTGAAGCGATGCACGAGATGGTTCAAATGCCCAAGTAAGGACCATTTGACATTAAGAACATGTCAAAGCATACATTTTCTTCTTGTAATGGAGATTATCTTGTCTTTTCAGCACTGAAGTTTTTATTTGCACAAGTCCGATACGAAAATATGACTACTGCGTTTCAGAAAAGGTTGGCAATTCTTCCCTCTTAAACTCTTACTGTGCAAAGCACCTATCAATCAAGATGAAGGATTCTGTGTTTTAAAACTCTTTTCTTTCTTTGGTTTTCTTTCCTTGCCTCATCCCTGGTCAGTGGTTAATAACAAGAAAATGTCAGAACAGTTTGGGTGGCTTTCATACTATGCCTCGGCTTTAGTTTCTGAGATGACAGAAAAGTTCTGTCTTAGTCCAGGGTACTAAACTCTTAAGATTACTAGCCATTAAAAATCTAAATCTTCTGTTGCCCTATACAAACTGAAATCTTGCCATTACAAAGCCGCTAAAGAGATACATCCCTTTGAAGGAAAAAAAATATCAAGTATATTTACTCCTTAATAAACAAAATATACTCCATTCATCAAAACATTAATATGGTACTAATCAGAAAGGGTGGCTGTTTCAAAACAGCACAGATCATCTGCAAAGGCTGCTGCTATCTGATTTTAAAACTTGTAAGTGGCACTTGAGAAAGTATTGTATTGTTCAATAGTTTATACATGTTTATACATATGCATCTTATGAAATATGCATAGTTAAGATGCTTAAAGTTAAATGCCTGTTACTTGATTCATGTAGTAATTTCCTAAGTTTGTCACTGCCACCTAGTTATGAAAGACTTGTTTTATTCTCTTCCGTCCACAATATTTATCAATTTATTAAAGAGTTTTATGCCGGGGGACTTCTGGTGACACTTCTGTCGAGGACGGACAGAGACCGCAATTGTGCGCAGCTTTGATCCAATGCTTATCCTGTTGGAGGGGTCCCTGCAGAACCGGAACCATCAGACCCACCTCGGAGGGGTGGGGGAAGAGGGGAAGACCCCCAGCTGGGTTGAGGGGAGTCACATCTCCCCTCCCTGGCTTGGTATACTCCCCTGAAAGACAGGGAGAAGCGGCAGTTTTAATGGTTGCCCTGAAGAGGGGAAGCTACCAGGACCTAAGTGTGTGCTGGAGAGGTGAACTGGTGAGTGGCATGTATCCAGACAAGAGAAGCTGAACCTTTTGTTTTAATAACCTCGAAAAGCAGAAAGACTCCTCACTTGAGAGTACAACAGCGGCGAATAGAAAACAAGAGGACAATATAAGGTAAATAAAAAACTGGACTACAAAAGAGATTTAACCAAATTAAGGACGGAATTGGATTGAAAAAAGGGGGGAAAAAGAACTTTGAAAAGTGGAAGTGCTATAGAAAACTTAGAGACTGGTAAATGTGTAAAGATTTATAATGTAGTGCTTTGCAAAATGAGAAAAGACCTTTGAATGTTTGGAGAGTATCAGCAGCTTGAGATATAGTCCAAGCATTGTGACTTAAAGCTACATAGGATAAGTCTCCTAATGTCTTATAGTAAAAAAAAAAGCTTTCTTGAAAGCTGTAAGTACCTTTCTTCTAATAACTGCTTTATCATCACTTGACAGTACATATGGGTCGCGCAACACTTGGGTCCTAAATTTGTGGAGCGACTAATTCTGACTCGAGATAAAACAGTTGTTTCAGCTGATCTGCTCATTGATGACAAGGACACCATTAAAGGTAAGAGGATCTGTGCTACCACTTCAACCTTACCTCACAGTGCTATATTATTTGGTTATATTTTTAATATCCTTTCCAATTCTTCTCAGGGGTAGAGCCAAATCCAAGCTGGGAGCACATCTTGTTCTCTTGCTGTCATAACAAACATCTAAAGCTACAGCCGCCACGGAGGAGACTTGAATCTTGGACTGATGACTGGAAGGCAATACTGAAGAGCAAACGTTCCAAGTGAAGCATAAAGAAAAGAACATTTTATTTCTCAAAGGCTCTGGGAAGTATTTGCTGATCACTAATCCCAACTGGAAACAGAGACACGCCCTTCAAGTCAAATGATCCATATGGGAATAGGATTATATTTTAATTCTAAATGCGCTTGAATGATTTGAGTTATTAAAATGTTAAACCCTTGGATGGAATGATTGTTGTTTGCCAATTAATTAAATGAACAAAAGAGCTCTAAAAATGTAAGACAGCTCTTTGATTCATTATCTTTTCCCCCCTGCTACTTACTGAAAAATAAATCTCAAGACCATGTAGTTCTATTCTTTCAGCCCTCCTCTACAAATAGTCTACAATAGTTACCAAGGCCCTTTAGCAACAGAATTATAGCAACTGGTTCATATTTCTAAATAAATATGAACTGAAAAGCACAAAGGAACCCATCCATTCTAAAAGTTACTGTATGTTTCCCAGGGAAACTCTCAGGATTATTTACAGTCATTTTTAAAACAGAATACCTATAGAGAATTCTTTCTCTTTTCCTCTGGGATGTGTGACAGGAAAGAATCTTGCTCCTCATTCAGGGAGGATCTCGTTGGCTGCCTCCTGGGCTGCATTCATCCTTGGGCAGTGGAATCCCGACTGCCGAGTGCCTGGTTAGGCTCCTGGCCTGCTCCACCTGAAAGGGGCTGCAATAATCCTCAAGGAAAATAGTGGCCAGGTTTTTCAGCCTTCTGTTGTTGGAGAGGGAGAAACGCAGCATGCACTCAATCACAGGGAGGGTGGTGATATCTTGGCGGGACTGGGGTGTGAACAAGTACATCAGAGTTGTAACTGCAGACAGGACTGTCTCTTCATTGGCACTTGCCAGACAGTTGACAACAGCTGACACTCCACCGGCCTCTAGTATATAGTCTTTGTTGATTTTGTCCAGGCAGAGATTACAGAGTCCTCCTGAAAAATAAGAGAATGAGGTGATAAAGATAGTAACAGGGTGGTTTGGTTCATTTCATTTCAATAACAATGTACAGTTCAGTAGTTCCAAGACAACTTGGTCTCTTCTGTCTGTAAATAGTTTGAGGCTAAATCTGATACAAGTACAGTACTGAACTGCTCATTTGGTAACCATTTGAACTTATAATGACTGTAAAAAAGCAGTATTGTGACTGATCCTTGGAAGTTGCAGCCATCACAGAATCCTGCAGTCATGTGGTCACAATTCAGGTCCTAGACAACCATCATACATTTAGTTTAAAACGTGTGATCACCATTTGCAGCCAAAGTCAATGGGGAAGCTGGCAGGAAGTCACAAGCCATGGTCACATGATATTCATATCTAAACCATGGGTAGCTCACTTAACAGCTGCAGTCGGAATTGATGTTGTAAGTTGATGTATTCATGTGATGTTTCACTTTACAACTGTGTGGTTTAGCAACAGTTGTCAGTCGTAATTGCAGTTGGTATCCGAGGTTTACCTACAATATATAGTATAAGCAAACTGGCAAGCTATTTATATGAATGATATCCATCAAAAAAAGCTTTCAGGAGGTGTAAAAACATCTGCATCCGCAGAATCCTTACATTGGGAAGCTTGAATGAGCGTGCTGAGATTTAAACTGAGACAACCATTACTCACCAGTCACATATGGTCATACCTACCAGTAGAATCAGTCATAAATACTGCCCTGTCAAATGGGAAAACACAGCAAAGAAGGACCAAATTTCCTCAGTTCAAATGACCAACTTATAACAAAGATACATTCAGAATCTTAAAAGTCATTAAATACTGCTTGTAGATTTTATATACAGATTATGAGTTAGTGCATGTTTGTGAGAAAGAACAAAACAGTACACCTGAATTTGGAATCTATAACATCAGAATTATAACAGTGTCCACATTTGGAAAAACTTGTATTTGCAATCTAGTTTGTAAATACAAGTTTTTCCAAATGTGTACACTATTTTATAATACATTTATAAATATGTACATTTGGATTTTTTTGGCCAAAAGGAGGAAAGGCAGGTAAGAGAAATGATGCAGAGTTGACAAGTACCCTCTAAGAGCCAATATAGTTCATGTTTAACTATTTTGACATTGGCAAAAGTTCCTCTATGCAAAAAAATACTGAATAGTTTCCCCTTTTAAAAATCCTACTTATTTTTCTAAAGTTGGAATTTTATAACATGCAAATGTTTTATTTAAAAAATTAAGTAATCTACATAATTAGTTTCAATTGCACTCGATTTTGTTATGAAAACCTTTTCTTGCAAATAAACTGAAGGTAATCGAGAGAGAGGGAGGGAGGGGGAGGTAGAGAGAGTTGATGATTTCATCTAACCTCCCTCCCTCCCTCTCTCTCTTTCACACATACACACACAAACACATAGAGGCAGGGGTGGGATTCAAATCTCTTAATAGCTGGTTCTGTGGGCGTGGCTTGGTGGTCATGGCTTGTTCGTAAATATTATAAATATTTATATAAATATTGAATTTTTTTGTAAAAAAGAACAACTTTTACCCAAAGTCAGGCAAAGCAGGCAGGTAGATTGAGTTGTTCACAGAATCACAGATTCATTCAGAGATCTATCTGCCATTGGCTAGCTGAGTCTGTCACATAAAATTTGCTTGCAAGCAAACTCATAGCATTTGCTAGCAAGCGAATTCACAAAATTAACTCACAACACAATATGTATTGGTTTTTTTAATAAAAAAAGAGCAACTTTTACCCAAAATAGGCAAAGCAGGCAGGCAGACTGCGTTGCTCACAAAATCACAGATTCACTTAGAGATCTGTGTTTCTGCCATCAGCTAGCTGAGTCTGCCCTGCTTCAGTCCTAAGGAAGGTTCAGCTCTGCTTTTAAGCAGAGCTGAAGAATCTAAAGATTAGCTAGAAAGCAAGAAATCTAATGATTTCCTGCTTTCTAGCTAATCTAAATCTCCTGGCACAGCAGAACAGTAGATGGTCGGAAAAAGGAAAAATAGCAATTTAGCAGGCAAGTTTGACAGGTAAGGAGTGAGTGAGTGGGGAAGGAGGGTCACGTGGGCGGATAGTCTTGTGTTCCTGTGCAGCCTGGATTAATTGCTTTGGGGGGTGTTCTGGGGTGACATTTCTCTACAGACCACCAAAATTTTCTCACCGACCATCAGTGGTTGGCGATCACTGCTTTATATTACTGCTCTCAGCTGTACTCTGGGTTATGTTTGCTGGTGTATTTTGGTAGCGTCCTCTTGCTGTTATTTTCAAAATCTGTTTAATCTACTTCTATACCTTCGCCAGAGAGTAAAGCAAGGATGAGGAAACTAGCCCTTCTACTTCTCTGATCATTGTTTATGCAGGGAAAGGCTTCTGAAACATTTAGTTTAGCAGTAAATTACATAATTACAGGTTCTTCACAGCTTAAACTGAAGACAGTTGAACACTGTAATGGAAAAGGCTAACATCCTAGCTTTTCCTATGTTCTATAACTATTGAGAAATGGTTCTATTTCATGGAAAATGTTGAAATCCAGGCCTTACCAAGTGCAAATTCCACAAGATTTTCATTGTCCTCAGTGAGCATGTCCAGAAACAAATCCAAAACCCTGAGCTGCCGCAGATATTCATAATTTTGGGGATCATAAGCAAAATTGGCCAGATTAGCCAACACTTGCTCTTTGGCATCTGCAACATAAATAAAAGAATTCAATATTAAAAAAGTACCTGTAAAAGTCAATGTGGAAGTACAAACTGTCCAATAAATTATACTCACCTGAGCTATCTGTCACTTGGAATTCAGTGACTAAGGCTTGCAAGTATTCAAGCCGACCCAGGCCTACTTCCTTCTGATTTTGGGACATAGATGCTAGATAAATAGAAGACTAAACAGTATTAAGAACATCTGTTGGTGTTATGGCTTGTATCAATACTTATTATAAGTGTATGCATTTCAATTATCCCAGTGTATGTTATTCAATACCATCTTCAAAAATACCAGAGTGGTATGTAAAAACATTGCTAGGTAACCATGCACAATAACAGTAATAATTTTAACAAATATTATATCTTCTCTTCCAGGAGGATTCATTAACTTGTTCTGGGAATAGCCACTGATGAATGTTTCCTTTAACAATACCCCATTTAAAATGGAAGCATTGCCACATATTCTATTTATTTGTATCCCATCTTTATTTTTTTTACAAATACAGCAACTCAAGGTGGTGAACATATCCAACACATCTTTCTGGTACTTTCCCTACAACAACATCCCAGTGAAGTGGGTTGGGCTAAAAGAAAAAGGAGTGATGCAAAATCACCCAGCCTGTTTTCATGGCTAAGGCAGGATTTGAACTCAAGGCCTCCAGTTTTCTAGCTGTTTGTTAATCAATTGTTAACTTGTTAAAATGGAAGCTCCATAACTTTACCATAACATTGTCATGTTTCTAACAGCTCCTTGTGTGTCCATGGCAAATGAAATTTCATTTTCAGCTCCAAGTTTTAATAACATACGTTTTCATAACAGCAATATACCTCTTCAGTGCTTTACAGTCCTCTCTAATCAAACATCCAAAAAACAACAATAAAAGATGGATTCGGTTATAACCTAATTATAAGGCGTAAGGATCTTATTTCTTCATATAGGCAGCTAGCTAATAAAAGTATCTTCGTTTGCATATTTTTTGCATATAAAAAGGAACTACAGTAATCATCAATACTACATTCGTGAGTGTAATATACCAGGGTCTTCTTGTTGGTCCAAATGGCATCACGTAAAAGTCCCGAAAAGGAAACGGAGCCACCGCTTCTCCCACCTGCTGGATTTCCTGGATTCTCCAACTAGGCGCCTCAAATTCCATCAAGCCCTTGGGGGGAGGGGGGGGAGGGGATGAGACAAGCAATCAAAACAACATCCCAGCGAAGATCTGCAAAGTTAAGTTAAAGCGAAACAGGAAGCCGGAAGTTACGTTAGGGACAAGGGGAAAGGTCGTCCCCAACGGTTTCTTCCCCACGTGCTGTAGTTCCGTGTTTGCTGCGGGAATCCCTCTGAAAGATTCTATAGGCGGAGCTTCTGGCGCGGGCGTCGCCTCTTCTCTTGGGAGGGGGAGTCCCCGGCGATTGCTGGTCTCTCGATGATGAATGCTGCGGGAAGGTCGGGGTGATCGCTTTCTTGCACGACTGGCGGGTCGCAAGGTATGCCCCGCCCCAGTGGGAAGAAGTTGTGCACCCGTGATGTTTCCAAAATAAAGTTTCATACTTAGTTTAGGAGTAAAAACCTCATGGACGGATCGGAGTAAAAAGCTCAACTTTCGCTGGAAATTGACCGGGATGCTGTTGTCCCAAAGGTGCTTTTTCAAGAGGCAACTGGACTTCCTTGGTTTTTCTTTGAAGACGTTTCGCTTCTTCAGCTCTGACTGGATGGTGGGGAATGGAAGGATTTATATTCCTTGCAGACAGCTGGTCATTTTTAGCCAGTCGTTGCACCATATAAAGTTACTTTAAATAATTTAGTTATGGATTAAGAAGTTCTTACCTCTATTTTTCCTTTCTCTTTTAAAATGTATTGCTGCAAATGACAGCCCATGAACTTTTAGGCAAGTCATAAAGCAAGGAAATAGAATAAGTTGAGAATCCACATCCTGAATTGTGTTTATGGTAACTGAGGAACAAATAGTTTTTTATTTATTTCATTTGCTATGTGTTGTTTTACTATTTCAGTCTCTTTTCTGAAATAAATGGAATGCAGGTCACATTCCATTTTGATAAGAAGTGAAACATTTTCAAAGAAAAAACCAAGGAAGTCATTGCCTTTTGGGGGGAAAAGCACCTTTGGAACTGCAGGAGAAATTAAGAGTACACATTTGACTATGGAAAGCATTGAAATATTTACCATGACCATGGGAAAAGATATATAACTAGGAAATTTCTTCTGAACTTCCTTGTTGAAAATTGAAGCATTATAGGACTGGCATAAATGTGTTACCTTCTAGTGATTTTAAACTCTTGCTATAGCTTGCAAGTTATTTATAGAATAATAAGTACTTGGTGACTTAGGAACAGAGAAATATTTGGAAGATTTATTGTGTCATGTTTCTATGAAATAACTATAGGAATTTTTAGAATAAGCAACTTTTGTGCCAAAAGAACAGTTATGAGAACAGGCTTAGTCTGGCAATAAAGTACATAGAAAAATTGGTTATATATCAATCCTCTTCCTCTGCAGACCAGCAATTTAAGAGATGAGGAGGGTGAGTTTGGCACCCTGTTCCTCAGTACAGAGTGATTCACGTATTCTATTTAAAACTAACTTTAGTTCTGTCATTTAATAAGTATTTTCTCAAAAAGCAATCTAACTGCTAGTTAGGATTATGAAATAGCGATGAAAGATCAAGATGCACACAAATAATGTCTTGGAGGGGTTGTTTCTTCAATTTTGCCAAGTTTCTGTCTTGTATAATAAAACTAGTTGTGTTGAATTCTGTAGCTTAGGAATTGAATTAAAGCAGAGTATTTCTGTCTCCAGCTTCCAAAGCCAGAAGAAATTAGTTCTATTTTAGAACTGGGTGATCAAGTAGAAGTGAAGACTTATACAATGAGCTTGAGTGCTAAAAACAACATGGTGGTAAAGGTAGAAGTGAGGTATGGACAAAAAAGACTAATGATGCTGCAAAATATAAGTAGGAATTTGTAAATTAATGCAGAGCTCTGCATAGTATTTCTGGGATAATATTCCAACTAGCTACAAAATGGTTGTAAGGGAAGAGAAAGACATATTTCTGAAGGGCTAAATTTGGCCTTAGGTATCATCTTCCAACTCTCAATTTTAATTTATTGAATGATTGACATCATTAAAAATGCCATGAAACCATTAGTGAAGAAAATAGAGAGCCCATTTTTGATATGATAAAAATAACATATGATTGACAAGGAAATACAAAAGTCTTACAAGGGTTTTTGACTTATTCCAATAAAAGCTGTATTTTACCAGCATGTTTCATACTTAGTTTGGACTTATTCCAATAAAAGCTGTATTTTACCAGCATGTGCTTTCCTAGAACATTATCAACTTTTGTTTGAAATTTCAGTAGAAAATAAACAATAGACAATCACCACTATATATTAGTGATCAAATGCAAAACTAAAAGAGTCTTGAAAAATCTTTATGTAGAGAGGCTTTATTCAAAAAGAACAGAAAAAGCAGACTTGGACTCTTTTCAAACGATGTATTCAGAAAAAAGAAATAATAAGATGTCTCTTAATCCTGAAACAAGCACAATGGTTCTTTGTTCCCTTCGTTGCATTTTAAAAACTTCTCTACTGATACACTTTAGTGCTTCCAAGTTTACAAGTGTTATTGAGTGCATTTAACTGACATAGATATTTGAAAGGCTTCACATAAAATTTCCAGTAAATAATGCAGTTATCTTGTAATAAACTGACCACAATCCTGAAACTAAGGCATTGCAAATTACTTTAAGACAGAAGTCTACTAGGTATCATTTTTCTGTTTCAAAACCATCTAATCAACCTTCCTATGAAATAACTTATAACTTTTGAAACAAGGTTCCATTCATTGGGTGAGGAGTATTTAATATTGAATAAATCTTATTACATTCTTGCATTAGAACTTTGGGATATTTAAATTTGTATAAAATAAGAAATCTAAAGATTTAGACTAAAATTTAACTAATTTTCTCTTTCCACTACACTAGCCAGCCAGATGACCCCAAGCCATCTTAAAAAGTAGGGCATAAAGGTAGCAGCAATCCCTTCCTGCTACTGATTTTTAAATTTCCACTTAGTGTAATAGACAGGCTCTTGATAGATCAAAGTATTCTTCATGACTTGTAACACTCTAACCTTGGCAGCAGCATTTTAATAACTGAAGTGTGTTTAAGATTGAAAATACATTTTGTTTGTCCTATGCAGATAGATTTTTCTCTCTTTCTACTCTGTATACACAGAGTATGTTCACAGAGATTCACATGCACAAGATTATTTTCATTGTATTGTGCTGAAAAAAACCCATGTTTGGACTTAGAAAGGTTGGAGATCTGACTTTCAGAGTAGGATATTTCCAAATCATGTTTGTGGACATGCCATCTGCGTGTTCAGCTTCATTCATCCAATTCTAGTAAATTCCTTTTCCCTTTCTCCCGCCCACACTCTCCCCCAGTTATTCAAAGCACAAAGTAATCTTGGGCTAATTTTAATGCTTCTGGACACCAATATGCTTTGGGCCAATCCTGCATTCCTGTCATTTCAATTCATATAGATTAAGGTCAACTTTTAGATTGATCAGTAGGGCTGTGACTTCCCTCTTACTTCATTTCAACATTTGCTCTTTTGAATCTATATGTCTTAAAGTGCTTGAGTTTCTAGCGAATATTTTCTTTCATTAAAAACCAGTATGGACTTCAGAAGACTTAAATAAGGTGAAAGTTTACCGAGAGGTTAGAAAAAGAAGAGTAGAATATGAAATGAAGATCTGAACTGTCAAAAGCAAGTAAGCCAGCCTGGGTTGAAACATACTCATGTTCCATATAAATACTGCTGTTTAAAAAAAAAATAGGCAAAGGAAATCATGTTCAGAGTAAAACAGAAAAGATTTAAGAGAAATACCATCCTCTTAACTGTATAGTTTTATTGATAATTCCAATCCAGAACAGGAATTATCTTTATTTCAACCTGTTGCCTGAGACAAGCAGCATTTCTAATACCTAATTTCCTTTAAACCTACAAGATCACCTTTTTACACCCATATGTATCTTTATGTATGTAAAGATTTGGCTCTACAGAGACCATGGGAGCCTACTATATGTCAGTGAAGACAAGAACAAAAATGACTTCCTGTGCTGTACTGACATTTTGAAAGTGACAGGATCTACTAGTCCACTCAAAAAATCAGCTGTCCACCTCACTGTATGGTCATGACTTAGCATTTAGACTTACATACCATTTCATAATGCTTTTCAGACCTTTTCAGAGTCAGCATATTGCCCCCAAAATCTGAGTCCTCATTTTATTGACCTTGGAAGGATGGAAGGCTGAGTCAACCTTGAGCCAGTAAGAATTGAACTGCTGGCAGTCAGCAGAATTAGCCAGCCTGCAATACTGCTTTCTAACCACTGCGCCACCACAGCTCTAAAAAGTGTTATGACACTTTCTTTGCAGCAACATATATTCGAAGAGAAAGAAAAAATTAAGACACTATTGGTTAATGCATAGGCACTTTGGAGCTATCCATTTTAACTTGCAGTTTCAGGATTGAGACTTTATTGTCTCCATAAAAAGGCCTTGAAATGCAGAAAATATTCACTTTGGTTATAGCAGTGCATATAATTCCACTCAGGTTGCTTTAAGTGGCATGATACATTCCTCTATATAGAAAATGCCCTCAAATTATAAAACAGGGATGGACAATTCTGCTTAACACTTAAGAAACTAACAGTAAAGATCAATAAATAAGAATTCTGCACTCATAATGGGAAAGAAATCCACCAGTTGACTTCAAAATAAGCTTAACTGTAATCAATAGACTTCTCCAAAACCAAATGCCCTATATAAGCAATATTATGCTCAGTTTGCTTGTTTTAGAGAACAAGATAATAATCAAAAGGATGAATGTCCTGTTTTTACTAAGAGTCTGTAAGAAAACCTTATAACAGCAATTCATTATGCTTCAAGTAATATCAGATGCTGTTATAAAACTTGCTTCTTGTACATTTTGTTTAAAGTGCTCCTTAGTGCTTGCATATCTTCTTATCTGGATAATTTCTCTATAAATCTGAACTGAACCCAATTGTGTAGACAGTGGTATCAGGAAGGAGGTGAACATGAAAAAGAGGCATTTCTCTTTGTACGATGTCCCTTCCCCCAGCTTTTACATTTTTGAATAATACATTCTTTCAGCTCCTTTGCATTCAGATGCTTGTTATATAGATTACTTCAGGAGGACTGCTTTTCATAGGCACAAATGCAGTTGGTACTTCTGGGTATTTTCCTTTGAAGGAATCTTCAGGGGGTGGCTTATTCATTTCTTTCAATTTGTTGTTGGCTTCCATTGTGCAAAAGCTAAGACCCATGAACAGAGCAGCTGATACCATGAAGAAGCTGGAAGCATAGAAGACATAACTGAAGTGTCCTGTAACATCCACAAGAAGACCTGAAACAGAAAAGATACATGATTATGAAAACATACACTATATTTGGCGATCAAATGCAGAATCAGGATATCTAAATATTCAGCCCCCAATACCTAAATGGTCTATGAAATATGGTCTAGAGCTAGCCAAACCCATGAAGTTAGTAACAGGTTTCCTACATTTGGTAGAGGACCATCAATGAAGATAAGAAATATAACTATTGACCCAGAATTGTTGTTATTCTAATTACCTTTGCTTTCCCCTACTTTGACATTCTTTTTGCCATCTCTAACTCTTGTATTGTCAGTACTTGCTTCCCATCATTTCCAGTATATTTTAATACAAAGCATAGAGTATCATCATTTGCTAATTACACAGGAACTGTATTTTAAGAATGAAAAAAATGGCTTGCAGCATATGAATTTAACATGCTGCTTTCCCAATGTTTTCAGATATTGAAATTACCTGGATATTAAAAGAAGTGTTTCTCAGAATTGAAAAGTACACTATAAGAAATATCATAATCTTTTCCAGAGAGTTTGGATAGACTCCTGAAATATGTTGGAGATAGTACATGTAGGAAAAAATGATGAAAAATGCCTGCCCCTTCTATTAACAGACACACTAAAGAGAATTAAAATCCCTTTGGATCCAGCTGATTAATTATAATGGATCAATGTATCTCTACCATTTTGTGAAATATTGTATAAAAGCCCTTAAATTATATAAAATATTTTATTCATTTAAAAATTAAACATTTAATTTTAATTAATTTTAATTAATCTTTAATTTTAATCTCTGCTTATTTAATTAATATTTTTGTCTAAGCATTGTAGTGTATTTTATAAGTATCAGCATGCTCACCAACAAAAAAGACTGAATTCCTCAAGACTCAATTGTGAGTAAAAATGCTTAAAATTTTCAAAAAAATGTTTAGAAGATTTTTTTGGTGAGCCAAAGGATACAATTGCAAAGGGAGGGAGGGAGGGAGGAAAGGCCAAGGTGGTGCAGTGGTTAGAATGCAGTACTGATGGGAAGGGAGAGGAAAAGAATAAGAGCAAGACTTGGAAGGAGGAGACTGCTTGGAATTTAAAGTTAAACTTTAACAAGACTTCTAAAGGATACATTTTAACTGGAATTTTGCAACTAAATAGTAACCCCAAGAAGAGAAAGTGAAAAAAGAAGAAAGTGTTAAAAGAAACAGCTTGTGTGCATTTGGATTGTTTGGTGACTTTGGGATTTTTGAAAATCATATTTGATTGATTGACTAAAAATAATTGGCTGGTTGCTTAAAAAAAAACATTCTACAATGGCATTACTTCTGGATGGACTGAATGAACTGGATGAACTGAAAATCGAATTTAAAAAATATAAAGAAGAGGAACAAGAAGGGAAGGGCTCTTTTGGCTCTACTTTTCAATTCTTAGAAATGGCGATTGGTGTTTACAAGAAACAGCAAGAAAGGAATGCGCAACAAGAAGATTGGGATAAAGAAGAAGCCATTTTTAATGAACAAGTAATTCTATTTGGGGAAGAAAGGGGAAAGGGGGGAAAGAGAATGGAGAATTTAAGACCTAAAAAAACAGCCAAAAAAGGGAAAAATAATGTGAAAAGGGGATATAATGTTGTAAAACAACAGAAAGGGGGAATACAGAAGAGGGAAATGGAGGTGGAGAGTCAGGGGGGTAAAGGGGAGAGAGAGAAGAAGAAAGGGAAAAAAGTTACAAAGAGCTGGAGCAAGATGTAAAGAAACAGGATTTATTCAGAGATAATGGGTGAAAATTTAACTGAAAAAGGGATTCTGTAAAGGTACATAAGATTGTATTGTTATATTTGTAATAGAAATAATGTTAGGAAATTGGAAACAACATATGATTAAAAAGAGGAATAAAATAGTCTGTGTAATTTAGTGAATTTTTTGTGAACAAAATAAATGAAATGAAATAAATGAGAGAATTGAATTAGGAAGGAATGGGAACATTTTAACTACTCAATGTTTTATAAAATATAAGTGAAGTGGGAGGGAAGTAATTATGGAAAGTTTATAAGTGTTCCCATAGACGGAGGATACTTATTTGAAAAGTAATGTGTAAAATGTTCAGGATTTAAATGAATATTAATATTAATGATAGAATTGAATTGGTATGGATTGTTGTTTTAATTATGTTATATATTTACAATTTTTTCTTTTTTTAAAATACATTGTGTAATTTTAGAATGTACCAAACAGAATCCGAATGGAAATTATGTATTACATTAAGTGTTATAATTTTAGGGTAAAGATATAAAGGCGTCATACTCCAATTAGTGATCACAGGAGAAATTTTGCTTAATGAGAAAAGATAATAGACAGCTGAAACAGGATAGACAAAGAATATAAGCATGATGATTTAAATTGAGATGATATAAATAAAATAAAATTAAGAAAGTTGAAAGAGAGGAGAAATTATATAGAAAATGTAGAATGATAATAAGATATGGAATGGAATACAAAAATGAGCATGAACTTGAATTTGTGTCTGCACGAAGAGATGTAACCCGGGATCAGGCTGCTTTCAAAAAAGATGTTTTATGTTTTTATGTTCTATGTTTTGTATGTTCATGTTTGTTTTTAAAAATCAAAAAAATTTTCAAAAAAAAATAGAATGCACTACTGCATGCTACTTCTGCTGACTGCTAGATGCCAGCAGTTTGACTGTCAGCAGGCTCAAGGTTGACTCAACCTTCCATCCTTCAGAGGTGGGTAAAATGAGGACTCAGAGTGTTGGGGAAAATATGTAAACTACTCAGAAAGGGATATAAAGCATTGTGAAGCGATATATAAATCTAAGTAACTGGTATTTGGTGACTTATTCCATGGTAATCAGAATTTTATTTTTACATTAGAACATGCTATGTTAATTCTAAGAATTAAAGCAATATTTTGTAACTTCAATACATATGATTCCCTTGTTTTTATTGAAAAAATGGATGTAGACCAGAGTGCCACAACTGAGATTCCCTGAAATATGTAAGGATAGATCATCTTGTTGAAATTCACATGATCAATATAGCAAACACACATACACACACACACACACACACACAAACATACATACTCTCTATATATGGGCAATATATATATATATATATATATATATATATATATATATATATATACACACACACACACACACACACACACACACACTCTATATGTATGTTTTCTTAAGTGTTCGCGGGTATTTATATGTATGGTATTCAGCTTTGTTCAGGTATTTTCCCACGTCATTATAGTTGCGCTTTTAAAGTTGTAGCGACGTTTCGGCAGAATCTCATCTGCCATCATCAGGCTTGGGTATTGTGTTCGTCTGATGAACACAATACCCAAGCCTGATGGCAGATGAGATTCTGCCGAAACGTCGCTACAACTTTAAAAGCGCAACTATAATGATGTGGGAAAATACCTGAACAAAGCTGAATACCACACACACACACATTAATTACTTATGCCTGCATTTTAGCTAAAATATTTCCTAATTTTTCAAAAAAGCAAGTCATTGAGATAAGAGAAGCAGCAAGGAGGGAATTTAACTTTTTTTCTGCCATGTTCGTCTTGTTTTCCTCACATTTATGCCAAACTTGGATCACTGTGGGATTTAGATTATTTAGCAACAACTGAAAGATGAATAAGAGATTTACTGGACTAGAATTTGGCTGTGGCAAGGGCTATGAAGAACAAGTAGATAGATAGCAGAGCTAAAAGCGAAAAACTAGATGTTCTATCAAGGAAGTTGTTTGCTAATTACTGGATTGCTACTCCTATATAATCCTTTTTTAATGCTGACTGCTGTAATCTTAAATCTCTAAAACCTTAATATTTGCCATTTAAAGTGGTAGTAATCATTCTGCAGAGAATTGTACCGCAAATGCTAAAGGGATCATGGAACTAAGCAATAGCCTTCATTTCACTGGATAGTTTCAAGTGGAGGCTAGATAGCCAACTAACTGATGGCATAAAATGGCCTCTTAAGTCTTACAGTACACTGAATTCCGATTACATGCAAAATCTGTGCCAACAGTACCACTGGGACCAATTCCTGTATACCTCTTACCTGCAAGAGGGGGTCCAATAAGAATGGTGATACTTTCCAAGATGGTGAAAAGACCCAAGGCACTAGAGAATCTGTCCATTTCCACTACTTCCATTAACACTTGGAAGAGAAGTGCACCGATGACACTCATGGAGATACTATAGACTGAGCAATAGAGGACAAGAATCCTATACTCAGATGAAGCAGCGCAGATGAGGTTGCTCAGGCCGTTGAGCATTACAGCTGCACTAAAGAAGTAGATCCTCTTGCCAGTAAAGAAACTAAAGCCTGAGAGAAGGCCTGCCATTGGGCGCATAAATATGTTGATGAATCCGATAATGGAAATTAGGAAGGCTGCTTTCTGTTCCTCCACTCCATTCAAGATGGCATAGGGCACCAAGTAAATGAGAGGCAGCACAAAACCCATCACCATCCAGGAAACTCCAAGGGTGTAGATTTGGTAGCCTTTGTTCTTGCAGAAGATATCAAAAGCTAAGTACTTCTTCAGGATCTGGGAACATACAGTAAATCTTGACTGACATTGTTCTTTATGATGCGAAGTGTTACCATTGGGCATTCCTCCAGCTGATTGTTCAGAACAAGATTTCGGTGAAAGGGCAGTCAGTTTAACTGGCCTCATCACAGCCCCACACACGCAGCAATTCAGCAACACTCCCCCAAAGATTAGAAATGAGTTTCTCCAGCCCATCTCATCAAGCAGGTATTGGGAAATTAGTGGCCACAGTGTCATGCCAATGGAAACCCCAGTAGAGGCCAGGGCATTGGCTAATGCTCGCCGTTGCATAAAATAATGACCAAGTACAGTGATACCTGCTTGGAAGCTAAAAGATGATCCCAGGCCTTTAAATCAAAAAAGAAAGAAAGAAAAATATGAATCTGCAGTCATAACATTTGTTTGATTCATTTCTGTGTATGTAGGTTTATGATACCAGAATTCACCTACCACTTTGCTTGAAGTATATTAAATGAATTATTTTGGGGTACTACATAGAACAAAGGTGGAATATGAACAATATTCTTAATCTACATTAGTTAGTATTAATTCCAGTAAGAATGTGTCTGATTAGAAGATCTTACCCACCTCCTACTAAAAACACTACTCCTTTGATGACATTTGAAGTGGCAACCGTGGATAATCATCACATTGCAGATAACTGAGATGAGCATTTTAAATGTTATTAAGGCTACTGAAAATCTGAATAGTGTCTATCACCATTTGCAACTTGGATTCATGTTATGTAGGAATATATTCTCTGAAAAGGAAGCGAACAGAAAATCATACAAACTATCTCATTGTACTTTTAGTCTACTCACCAGTGATTAATCCAGCTGTTAGGTAAAGCTCACCAAGTGAGTTGGTAAAAGCACTGACAACCATGCCCACTCCACTGAGCAGGCCTCCCACCATGATTGTTATCCTGCAGCCAAATCGCTCCACCAAAATGCTACAAAGAGGGCCTGAGAAGGGAACATTAAGCAGAAAGTTCAGATTCAAATTTCAAAAAAGTACAGCAATCAACATAGTCAAATAGTTGCATTTGTTAGATGTATATCCTATGGCAAGGCTGCCAAACTCATGACCTTCGGGATGGATGCGTCATGCGCTGGCCAAACCATTGCCCAGTTTAGCGAAGAGGGGGAAAGTTATATCACATGATGATGACATGACAATGCAAGTTTGATACCCCTGTCCTATAGGAATCTCTTTTCAGTTTATCTCAACAATTATAACCTGGAGGATAGGCTGAGCTGAGAAAACATGACTAGTCAAATTACTCAGTGAGTTTCCATAATGAAGGACAAGCACAAACCTGAATCTTCCCTTCCTCATTCAACACCTCCACATTATGTTCTATTCTCCTCCCTGCACACATGTTGTTTCTGCTGCTGCTGCGTTACATAAAGAAAGAATTCTGAAGAAAGATAAAATAATCTTGTGTTTGGAAAAAACAAAAACAAAATTGCCTTATAAGCATGTCTATTCTCAATCCACATTTAGCCAATCTTGTTAAGGGTATTTGGGAATCAACTTGAAAATGTGGCCACATGTAGAGAGGAAAGAAGAATGGTGTGGATGCCAGTTTCAGATAAAAGTTCAAAAGACAAACTGGGTGATTCCCATGTTTTTTAAAATGCAAGAAATAATCTGAAAGCATGTGAGGGGATCTGAATATAATATCAATCTGAATATAATGTGCCAAATAAAGAACAAGATCAATATAACTGACATAAAACACTTGAGATGAAGGAGGACAATAATTTGAATAAAAACATTTTGTTTAAACAAGTATGTAAAATTAGGAGAAATGTGATCCTGAGATGGAAGAACAGTATGAACAGTAATGTGTCGTAGAGACATTCTTACTACTAATATTTACTACTGAGTAATTGTTTTTCTTCTGTCTAATTTTGTCTTAATTCTTAGAAAGTGTTTGGATAAGGCCCTAGTTTTTTTTTCTTGCCAAAGTTTTTCAAAAGTGCTTTGCCATTGCCTCTTTCCTAGACTGAGAGAGAGTGACTGGCCTAAAATCATCCAACCAGATTTCATGGCTAAGGCAAGACTAGAAGTCACTATCTCCCAGTTGGTGCCTTAACCACAACTCCAAATTGGCTCTCTATTGAGTAACTTATTATTAATATAACCAAGCTGTGAACTATCTAGGCACATATCCAGCAGCACACACAGCAGCATACAAAGACATCATAGTTATTTTTTTATAAGTATCCCAAGGATACCTTTTCCCCTCAGAGAAATGTACTTTAATTACATCTAGTTTTCCTTCTGTGTATGATTGTCTTAGGAATTACCATCAGAAAGTAGGAGGGGTGAATGGGAAATGAAATGTTGTCATAATTTGTAATAGGCTGAAATGAATGATTTTTGTACCCCAAAAGAACAAGGTGTCTCTCTGAAAAAGAACTACCATTCCACCTGGAGATCATAAGGGTATGACAGCTAAGGTCACCTGACATTTTAGCAGCTTCTAGTGCAGGGGTGTCCAACCTTGGCAACTTTAAGACTTGTGGACTTCAACAAAGCTGGCTGAGGAATTCTGGGAGTTGAAGTCCACAAGTCTTAAAATTGCCAAGGTTGGACACCCCTGTTCTTGTGCAAGAGGATGTGATAGTAGTGCTTGATCTGTTTTCCCTAAGCAGCCTTCTTGGAGTCTCTCTGTTTCATCAGACAAGGCTGAACTTGAGTTACTACTCTGTGGAAAGGGTAGAATTTTGGGCATCTGAAACTTCAGACTTGCAGATGTCAGATGAAGGAGCAGCAAGATGGCAGCCATAGCCATGAAAAACAACCTGGTAGCCAGCTCTACTCTTGAACTTTGAAATTTAGATGAAAGGCCCAAGTTCTCAAAAGTTCAGATCTTTTTGTTTTCCTGTTGGATCAGATAGGAGACAGCAACAAATATCCTGTACCTGGAAAGTTCTTGCAATGGACAAGAATTGTTTCCTTCCATGAATGTGTGCTTCTTAAAGATATGTGAGCTCTCCTAAATGAATGTTGGCAACTTTTAATACATGCAAATAAAATCTCAAAAGTCCTCCTCATTTACAGTGCTACAGGTAGATTTGCCTTGAAGAAAACTGGGACAGATTATATTTTTCATGAGGTGGAGCTACTACAGTGTAGAGGTTTCTGTCATTCCCATGTCATTTCTATCCTGTCACTCTCATACATTTATCAACTTAGCTGTAGGCCTTATGTGGAGCAAATCAAGTTCAGCCTGCTTCTTCTTGTGTATCCTTGAGAATAACATGATGGAAAATTTCCTAACCGCTCATATTACTTAATCAGTAGTGTGGTTGTTTAATTCAGCCCAAGATGATATCCTGCTCCTTTCCCCTATTTTCAGGTTGTTTAAGAGTGAACATCAGTAAAGCCTAACCACAATACCTGGGAAGATACTGGAAAAAATAATCAAAAAACAGATCTATGAACATATAGAAACAAATAAAGTTATAACTAGTACCCAGCACAAGTTTGTTAAAAACAGATCATGCCAAACCAATCTTATTTCATTCTTTGATAAAGTGGCTAAATTAGTAAACCAGCGAAATGCTGTGGACATAGTATACTTAGATTTCAGCAAGGCATTTGACAAAGTAGACCACAACTTACTTCTTGGTAAACTAGAAAAATGTGGGATAGCATCAGTTACTAATCCTGGCTGACAAACCATACTCAATGAGTAGTCCTTAATGGTACTACATCTATATGGAGGTAAGTAAGCAGTGGGGTACCACAAGGTTCCATCTTAGGTCCAGTACTCTTTAATATCTTTATAAATGACTTAGATGAAGGGATGGAAGGGTAACTAATCAAATTTCAGATGACAGTACACTGCAGGAATAGCCAACACCCTAGAAGACAAGCTCACGATCCCAAAAGATCTTGACAAGACTTAAACAATGAGCCCTATCCAACAGCATGAAATTTAATGCGGAGAAAAGTAAGGTTTTATACCTAGGCAGGAAAAACCAAAGGCACAAGTACAGATTAGGGGAAACCTGGCTCAAAAATAGTAATTATGAGAGGGACTTTGGAGTCCTAGTGAATGATCACTTGAATATGGGGCAGCGGTGTCTGGCAGCAGCCAAAAAAGCTAATACAATCTTTGGTTAGTCCTGTTTTATAAATCCTTAGGAAGACCACACCTGGAATACTAGAACCAGTTTTGGTCACCACATTACAAAAAAAATGTTGAGACTTTTGAAAAAGTATAAAGAAAAGCAACTAAGATGATTAATGGTCTGGAGACAAAAACATACGAAGAACATTTGCAAGAATTGGATATGGCCAGTCTAGAGAAAAGGACTAGGGTTGACATGATAACAGTATTCCAATATTTGAGGGGCTCCCATAAAAAAGAGGGAGTCAACTTATTTCCCAAAGCATCAGAAGGCAAAATTGTGCGATTAATCAGTGTGGAGCTTAAATATTTCTTACTTCTTCTCAATAATATATATAATCAAGTCATTCGTGTGGGCTTTGGATGCACATACACTAGACAAGATGTATTGATTGTGAGTTAAAGATCAACCAAAGTCAAGGCTGATCCATTGTGATTCAAACTTAGAAAGACTGGGCCTATAAGGTTGATTATTAATATTCATATCCTATTCTTCATTATATTGCTGCTTTATATTTTTTTATTCGCTGCACAATCAGGCAGATATTCAGATTGGATTTGGCATTTTTATCCACCTATCAAGTCTTTCCCAAGAACCTGGGATATGCAGATGTTGATATTTTATGATGTTAAGAGATATTGCCACAGAATGTAAGCTATTCTGATTAAAGCTGCCTTTTGCAACTGACTGGTGGTGAATTTGTCAATGCTAATAGTGTTTAAGTGCTGCTCCAGTTGTTTTGAGATTGTAAGCAAGGCACCTATTACAGTACTATTGGTTCTAACTTTGCTATCTTTTGCCACAGTTGTTCTATTTCTATTTGCACATCTTTGTATTTTGTTATCTACTCCACTTCCCTCTCTTTTGGTCCGTTGTCTCCAGGTACTGCCACATCCACTATACAGCCTTTTTTGTCTTGTCAACAATTATTAAGTCTGATGCGTATTGTGGCAAGCACCTGTCTGCTTGAATTCCGAAGTCCCAGAGTACTTTAGGTTCTTCATTTTCTATGACTTTCTCTGTTTTATGGTCCCATCAGTTTTTGCTTGCAGGCAAATAGTGCACCATTGTTACTAATTTGTCATGCCACTGTTTGCAGTAGTCTGTGTGATCATCTTACAGCAGCTCACCAGGTAATCCACTGTTTCTTCAACTTTTTTGCAGAGGTGGCACTTGCTATCTGTTGCTGACTTCTTAATATTGCCTTTGTATGCATTTGTTCTTAAGACTTGATCTTGTGTATCCAGAGTTAGCTCCTTTATCTCTTTCTTCAACATTCCTGCTCTTAGCTGTTGCCAGGTCTTGTTATTACCTGCATTACCTGTTTTATTTTACATTTTAAAGAATAATTATTATTATGGTTGGTCACATAGTCAGCCAGATATTTAGACTGGATCTGATATTTCTGTCCATCTATTGAGTCTGTCCCAAGGACTAGGATAAGGAGATATTGTTTGATGATATTAAAGATACCATCACAGGATGTAAGCTGTTCCCAGTAAAGCTGCCTTTTGCAATTGACTGGTGGTAATTTTGTCAAAGCTGATGGTGTTCAAGTGGTACTCCAAATGTTTTAGATTTGCACTGAAGGTGCCAATTACTATTGGTACTATCTTTGCTTTCTTTTGCCAAAGTCATTATACTTCTACTTTCAGGTCTTTATATTTTGTGATTTTTCAGATCTTTCTCTTCTCTTCTGCTGTCTCCAGGTATTGCAATGTTCACTATCCAGACATGTTTGTCTTTCTTGTCAAAAAAGTTTTATCATAACTATTTAAAAGCATTTGCTGCCCAACTTCCAGCAATTCTGGGTAGTTTCTATTTAGAAAAAGCCTATTTTCTTTCTAGTCCATCTTACTAAGCTGCAAAAAAGAATCTGGTCAGCTATAAAGCTTCCAAAAATTCATGATAAAAGCAAGGTGAAATTTGGGATATTGGTGGACTTCAAGATAAAGCATCAAATGTTAGTTTTAGAATGACCGGCATAAGCCTACTCCCCAGAACCTTTGAACCTGTCAAAATAAACAGTGAGAACATGAAAGCCAGGAGAGAGAAAGATCTGGAGAAGTAGTCTAAGACAGAAGATCTGGGGGCTGCTGCTACACCTATACCTATGCATAAGATAGAGTTGGAGGAGGAGTCATAGGTAGGATTACCTAGCTCTATTTGAGCAGTGGGCTAGAAAATAGGGTTGGCAAAAAAGAAATTTTGTGTGGTGGAGATTTCATACAGATTTTATCATTTACAGCAGGGATGTCAAAATGGATTTCTTTCAGGGCTGGATCAGCATTGTACTTCTCCTCTGCAGGCCAGCCAGTAGGAGGGAGGAAGACAGGACGGACACCTCCTGCAGCAGCCTGCTGGCCAAAATGGGATGTGAAGGAGCCACGTGCAGCCCCACACACACTCCATTTTGGCTGACAGGATGCTGCAGGAGGCTATCCAGGCCAAAAATGGAAGTTTTGGCTACACCACAGGCTGGTCCTTTGCTATTTCCAGGCCAGCCCTGTGGGCCGTATTTACCCCGTGGGCCTTGAGTTTGACACTCCTGATTTGCAGTTAGTCCTCATCCTATGACAACTGAGCCCAAGATTTCTGTTGCTCAGTGAGACAGTTGTTAAGCGAGTTTTCCCCCATTTTACAACCTTTCTTGCCACACCACAGTTAAGTGAATCACTTCAGTTGTTAAGTTGGTAAATATAACTGTTAAATGAATCTAGCTTCCCCTTTGACTTTGCTTGTCAGAGGGCTGCAAAAGGTGATCACATGATCTCAGGACATTGCAATATGTGAGTCAGTTGCCAAGCATCTGATTTTTGAACACAAGTTCATAAGGTCATAAGTGTAAAAAATGGTCATATGTCACTTTTTCAGTGCTCTTGTAACTTTGAAGGTCATTAAATTAACTGTTAACTACCTGCACACCCCATTCAGTAACTTAAGCTGCCATAAATATTAATGTTTGAATATTATTTATAGATCAAGCGTAGATAAATTAAACAGTCAAATTCATCAAGAGCACTCTGTGCTAATGAGCAATGTCAATAGAAACAGCTCATATTGTACTATTAGAAGTCCTAACAATTGTTTAATAATGATATAATACATGCATTATATAAGAGCAACCAAAGCCTATTATGAGATATAAAAAGAAATCATTTCCAAATGAAATATTTCATTAAGTTTCCCAACTCAGTAGAGAACATAATCCTTTCCTTGCCAGCACAACAACAGTGGTGATTAAAGATCTGATGCAATATTATCACTGGTCCACTTATAAAAGAGATAATAACCAGGTGTTCCTGCTACCCGATGGAATAAATAGCTAACGAAATCTTGCAGGTGTGCAAAATACACTGTTAAACTATTCAGGCATAGCTCCTAGATAGAACATTAATAAGCACTACCATTTTATTTTTAAATGTTTCTTATTTTATATTAATTTCTTTGATTGCTGTGACCCAGCCACAGTCATTGAGAGTTGGATGGCATACAAGTCAATCCTGTAATAATATTTTTAACATCATCAAACAATAAAACCTGCCTATCCCAGATTCTTGGGAAGAACTCAATAGGTGGATAAAAATGCCAAATCCAATCTAAATGTTTGGGTGACTATGGACCAGCCATAAAAACATCTGGCTGACTGTGCAATCAACCTTAATAATTTCAATAATAACAAGCTACAGCAGGGGTCTCCAACCTTGGCTCCTGGAAGCCTGGCGGACTTCAACTCCCAGAGTTCCACAGCCAGCTGGCTGTGGAATTCTGGGAGTTGAAGTCCACCAGGCTTCCAGGGGCCAAGGTTGGAGACCCCTGAGCTACAGCAAGAACTGCAGTTGACTATCTATATTCTAGCAAGTCTACTGCTTTTTTGAGGGGTGCATATATGGATCTCCCTAGGTTTCCAACCCATTGATGGACAGGAAATCCATTCTGACACAGCTAAAGTTCTGTTCCTGCCTTTCTCTATCCTATCTTCTTGCTAATTTTGTTGCTACCACTAACACTGCTTGCCTGAGATAATGGTCATTTTTTTCTCCAACTGTACACTCTCAATAAAAATGCAAATCTTTCATCTTTTAAAATTTAACATGCTTTCCTGGAGTTATTTTAAATATTTTTTCAGTGCTTGCAATATAAAGCTACATCTATAGAACAATGATGTCTATGAACTACTCATAGTCTGCTCAGTGGTCCTGTAGGGAGAGAAATGGATATTTTCCAACCTATCAGTTAAGTTTTACATCAACCCACTTTGAGGTAATGTAGGACCTTTCCCTCAATTTGTCTGACTCCTTGGCAATCTTAGAGAATAAATTTCATAATTTGGAAGATGGGATCTGCTTTTGTGGCACGGGGGATATTCTGCTGTATTATCATTTATTGTATTGCTCATTCTGTTAAGGTGTTTATATCATTCCTAGAACTCTGTTTTTGACTAACAAACCAGATGTACCTTATTGTCAGGTAAACATTACTCTTTAAGGCTCAATCACATATCCTGCTTGCCACAGCACAAGGATATCACACTAACTATTCACAGAGGATTTTCTTCGTAACATTATCTCCATCTCACTGTTAGCCAACTGCTGAGGCAGTCTTAACTCATTTCAGATGTTCGGAAATGCAAGTAGTGTTTTCCCCATTATCCTGAAACAAAAGTCCCCAAGAGCACAATCTAAGATGCTTAGAAGAGCCCTGGAATAATGCAGTGAAGCTTGGCTCTGTTCAACTGACCCACTAGATATGCTGTGACACAATAGCAGAGCACAGCGCTGTTCTGAGTGCACATGAAAGAAAGGCAAGCTGTGGGAACCACACAGACTAAATTGACATGATTTTTCTCCCATCTCTAACATGCAAGAAGAATTCAACAAAATGGTTGTCTGGATGAGTCCTCAATGTGGCCCAATTTTATGATGCAGCCAGTTGAGCGTGTTAACTGAATCTTTAAGAATTGGTTTAGTGATTCGGTCTCTTGAGTTTTATTTGGATCTTGTCAATGGATTTTTGTGTTAAATGTTTTTCCCTGCCTTGGTTTGTTTCTTATTTTGAATTGGTCAATGACTGTAACAAAGATTTGTCTGATAGGGGATGCTCAGAAAGTTTTATTTGGCTTAATGCTTTCCTCTTTAATTCAAGGGCATGTAAAGGGTGGTGTCTGTTGGCTGAAATTTTAGTACTTCTCTCACAGGCTCAGAGCACAGAGTGGCCTTGAAAAGAAAGCCAACACATATATTTGTTTAAAACAACTTTAAGTATATATGTGAGAAAGAGATATGACTGAGAAAGAGTATGTGTGTGTATGCGTAGCCACTGTCTTCTTAGGGCTGAGATTGTGTGAGCTGAGTGATCCAAAGTCACCTAACTGGTTTTGTATTTAAAGTGGCAGCTAGAGTTCACAGTGTAATTTCTAATGCCTTAATCTCTACACTAAACTGTTTCTCAATTATATGATAAAATATGCACATATTAATTCAATTACTATGAATTCTCAGCTTTCTGGGAATGACTTTACTTGAAAAAGTAGCAATTAAAAAAATTAAGCAATTAAAATTCATCAGTCTTCTGACCTTATTTTAAAAAAGCAGCAAAGAAAATAGCAATTAAAATCAATTTTAATTAAAATTAAGCATTCTTTGCATCGTTCTTCACGCAAAAAGAAACTATAGCTCAACCCACCAAAAACACAACTGTAAAAGACAGACCAGAAATAAAAGTTAAAACAAGCAAAAAAAAAAAAAAAAGTAAGAGAACACCTGTCTGATCTTGATGAACACAAATCAACAGAGCCCAATGGATTACATCCCAGAGTTTTAAAGGAGCTGGCAGAGGTCATCTCAGAACCACATATCTTTCAAAAATCCTGCAGCATCGGAGAACTACCAGAGGACTGGAAAAGAGCCGATGTGGTTCCCATCTTCAAAAAAGGGGGGGGGGAAACAGACCCAGAAAACTATAGACCAATCAGCCGAACATCAATACCCGGGAAGATACTAGAAAAGATAATAAAAAGTAATAACTAGCAGTCAGCATGGGTTTGTTAAGAACAGATTATGCCAAACCAATCTTATTTCATTCTTCAACATAGTGACTAAATTAGTAGACCAGCAAAATACTGTGGACATAATATATTTAGATTTCAGCAAGGCATTAGACAAAGTAGACCACAACCTACTTCTTAGTAAGGCAGAAAAAAGTGGAATAAATAGCACCACCACTAAATGGACTCGCAACTAGCTGGCAAACCGTACTCAATGAGTAGTCCTCAATGAGTCTAAGTCTACATGGAGGGAAGTAAGCAGTGGGGTGCCACAAGGTTCTGTCTTAGACCCAGTATTCTTCAATATCTTTATTAACGACTTAGATGAGGGAATAGAAGAGGAATTTACCAAATTTGCAGATGATACTAAGCTGGCAGGAATAGCTAACACCCAAGAAGATAGGCTCAAGATCCAGATGGATCTTGACAGACTGGAACACTGGGCCATCTCTAACAAAATGAAATTCATTGTAGAGAAAAGTAAAGTCCTACACTTAGGCAAGAAAAACCAAAAGTGCACATACAGACTGGGTGAAACCAAGCTCAATAGCAGTAACTGTGAGAGGGATCTTGGAGTCCTAGTGGACAGCCAGTTAAATATGAGCCAGCAGTGTGCAGCAGCAGCCAAAAAAGCTAATGCAATCCTAAATTGCATTAACAGAGAGATACAAACAAGATCAAGGGATGTACTAATACCACTCTATAAAGCCTTAGTAAGACCATACCTAGAGTACTGCATCCAGTTTTGTTCATCACATTACAAAAAAGATGTTGAGTCTCTAAAAAAAGTACAGAGAAGAGCAACCAGGATAATTAGAGGACTGGAGGCTAAAACATATGAAGAATGGTTATAGGAACTGGGCATGGCTAGTCTAGTGAAGAGAAGGACCAGGGGAGACATGATAGAGGTCTTCCAATATTTGAGGAACTGCCATAGAGAGGAAGGGGTCAAGCTATTTTCTAAAGTGCCCGTAGGCCAGACAAGGAATAATGGATGGAAACTGAGTAAGGAGAGATTTAACCTGGAAATAAGGAGAAACTTTCTGATAGTGAGAACAATCAACCAATGGAACAGCTTGCCCTCGGAAGTTGTGGGAGCACCATCACTTGAGACTTTCAAGAAGACATTGGACTGCCATTTGTCAGAAATGGTGTAGAGTCTCCTGCTTGGGTGGGGGGTTGGACTAGATGACCTACAAGGTCCCTTCCAACTCTGTTTATCTGTTAAGAATCTGTTAAAAAGGAGCTAGTATGGATAGTGGTTATGGCATCAGCAATCCGTGAGTTCTAAGCCCATCCTAGTCATGAAAGCTGGCTAGCTAGCTGGATGGGTGATTTTGAGCCAAGGTCTTTCTCAGTCCAATCCACCCCACCAGATTTTTGCTGGGAATATAGAAGAAGGAAAGAGCATTTACGTGTGTTCGCCACCTTGAATTATTTATAAAAATAATAAAGGGCAAACATAGTTACATAGACAGCCAGATAGCCAGTTAATATATGGAATTCAATCAGAACCCACAATCTATCAGGAAATCCTTTCCATTGTTCATGATATTGTAGTTGTCGGATAGAAAGTGGTTTTGGAGCAGGGGTGGGATCCGATCGGAATAACAACCGGTTTGGGGAGTGCGCACATGCACATCAAACGTGCACTGCACATGTGTGTGCACTACCATCTCCGGCAAGCATTTACCTTCTCCAGCTGACGAGCAGCACTCAGCTATGCTGCGCAAAGTAGCTGAGGAGGAAAACACAGCCACTAAAGGACAGCCTAGAGCTCGGGCAGACGGGTTGGCCAAACAGCAGACCAAAACTTCATCCCAGCAAACTGGTTCAGTGTCAGCTGCTCTGGTTCTATAGAACCAGACCGAACCAGTAGGATCCCACCCCTATTTTGGAGGGGATGAGGAAGATATTGTTGGAGATTAGGGAGGAAGATTTATTTTTGTGTCTAGAAGTAGAACCATATAGCAAAGCTTGAAGAGAAAATATACCTTTGGTAGATCTCTTTGTTAGAACATTATTTGCCAGTTAGCAATTGATCTTCTTGTTCTCTTTTCATGGGACCTCGATGACATTTCAGAAAAAAGTTTATGAATAAAAACAAAATACTTACCACCTGCATGGAGGACAGCTGTCATGATGGAGGGGACCCATGATGTCTCACTATTGGTAGCATGGAAATCACGCTGCAGATCTTTGAAGAAAACTCCAATGCATGTAGGAAAACCCAGTGTTAGACCTTGAACCAGCACTGTGGCTATTAAGACTATCCAAGCCCATCCTCGATCCTGGTCTTTGATGATTCTTGGGGATGCTTCTCCTTCCTGGAGCATCTTTGCAAAGTGTCTTTTCACAGAATACCTAATGGGAAGACAGCAGGCAAATGAGGAGACAAACCACAATTGGATCAGTGCTAAGGAGACAGCAGAGAGTAGTTCATTTCAGTTTTAATACAGAGCGTCCCAGTCACAACTTCTTGTAATCACACTAACCCATTTTATTTTGTATGTTTTGCTTTTTGTCACAAAATTGTAAATGCCTGTAGGTAATAGGTTAGGTACAACTCCAGTGGCCAATAACCAACATTTAGTACTCTGTTCTCATTGCTTTTACCTTTCACCTGCTCTTGGCCCATGGAGTTTCCTCATTCTCTCAACTGAATATCAAAATGTTTTGTGCCCGGAAAAAGCAAAGTTTGTAAATCTCAGTTATTTGTTTTTTACAACCAGTCGTGTAACAAATGCTCTTCCACAATTCATGCTTCTCTTGGGTGTAATTTTAGGTGTTTGGATAGTAGGCTTTAAATTTAATATCCCTTCTATTATGTCACTTCATTGTCTCAACTGAATATCGTAAATGTTTTGTATCAGGAAGAGGCAATGTTTGTGAAACTCAATTATTTGTTTTACATAACTAGCGTTGCAGTGAATGTTCTTGCACAAATTCTGCTGCTTCTGGGTGTAATGTTAGGTGTTTGGATAGCAGGCTTTAAATCCCACATCCCTTCTGTTATGCCATTTCCCTGTCTCAACCAAGTATTGTAAATGTTTTGTGTCAGGAAGAGGCAAAGTTTGTAAATCTGTTTGTTTTTCACAACCAGACTTACAGTGAATGCTTTTGCACAAGTTCTGTAGCTCCTCTTGGGTATAATTTCAGATATTTGGATAGCAGGACTTAAATTTCAAATCTCTTCCACTATGCCATTATGCATTTTAAGGATATATTCACACATGTATCCAAAATATCTGCAATGGTTTGAAAGTGTTATTGATGTCTTCTATTGTCTATCTACGGTATTAAAATATATATATAAGAAAATCCTCCTTCCCAATGTTTTGGGGTGTTACTTGTGAAGATATCTAAAGAGAAACTTAAGATTTCATAAAGGGCACATGTAATTTGTCAGGCTACAGGAATGCATAAGATCAAAGCACCATACGTTTATTTTATGTGCAATAAAGACAAAGAAATAATCTGCTTGAATGAATAAGATATATTTATTCTGCAGGGAGAAATATGTAGGGCATTCATCTTAGCCAGCTACCAATAGCCAAGAAAAGCAAATATACACATTGTCCGGAACAGGATTGTATGGGTCTGCTTGAAAAACACCACGTGCCTTTTTCTAAAGAAAGGAAATACTTCACAGTTTCAAGGAAATGTCAGTATGCCTTCCTCCAATTTTCTTTCTCAAGCAAGATAAATTAGCCTATATAGCTCTCTTATAGACATTTATTTTGTTATTTAATTAAGGGATTTTTTTTAAAAAAAAAATCCTATTTTTAGGGTAGGAATCAACAGGTTTTAAACAGTTCCTGACAACAAACTTGCTATTTTAAAAAACTGACAGGAAAAGAGAGAGGAGTGGGGGAGGGAGAAAGTGAGGGAGGGAGGATTAGCAAACTTTAATATTCTTTCTTGGAATTAAATAATAAACTATTATTGTATAATTAAGCTGCATATAGAGAATGGAAAGTCAGATGGAGGCTAGTTTGGAATTAAACAGGGGTGATGTGACTCTGCTCCCATTCCCAAGTATCTTTGGTGCAAATGCCATTGCCACCACAGCCAGTTGAGATGGGAATCCACAATGCCTCTTCTGTTAGGCAATTAGGGCTAAATGGGGGTCATGCTGGCAGTAGTCTGTTTTCAAACCCATAAATCCTATCAAAAGCAGTAGTAGTACATGTGTCTCTTTTGACTGACCTTCTGGATCTGGAAGAGAATTCCTCTAGTAAAGACTGTACTGATCTTTATATCTTTCCTTTGTACTTTGGTATAAAATCCCATACCAAATTTGCTCCTTGAAATATATGTTCCATAGTGCTGCATAACCTTTGTTCAGATTAATGCTGAACAAAGAATATGAAACTGCAGGATCCAAGTTTCAACATGAGGACCAAAAGCAACTCTTTTGGATCTGTACACGTCCAGCAAATCACTTTCCACTCCAGATTCATTGAGCAAACTGATCGGAGGATATGTGTCATGGGCTCTTCATAAAAGCTATTAGTGCAACTGGTTTCTTTGTAATCACAGTCTAAAATTATAGACAAAATGGAGGACTCCCGGGACAATCTCATTATTACAAGAGTGGATCATAATGGCAATAGGGTTTAAGTACTATAGTCATACTTAATATATTGATCCTAAATTTATTTTAGAATTATCCTAAATGCATGCAAGAATGCACATGCAAAATTAGTGATCTACAATTTTACAATACAGCAGGAAGATTAGTATAAGTCATTTTTTATTTAAGTAGCTTATTTGAGAAACAGTCAGATGTTTCTACTTGGAAACCACTTTTGGAATTTGTGCTTGAGGTGAAACAAATGAAACTTTGATATTGGGTTTTCCTGATTAGATAAGTTTCTTGATATATAAATGGTCAGTATATATTACTATATAAAAGTAAGGATTGTATATTATTATCTTATTCTATAGTGCCAAAAGGAATCACCAGTCAATGATTTTTTCTCCTTCCCCTTTACCCTACACTTTTTCCTCTTCCCCTTTGCCTTTCTTATTTTTCCATTATTTTCATTTTTGTAAATTATCTGTATTTTATTTTTTGATAAACTAATAAAAATATCATAATGGGAAATAGTCTGTTTTATTAATGGGAAAGAAAAACTATTTTCTTTGGATTATAATCTGGTACTTGCTCACAGACATTCAAAATAAACCACTAGCAAAAGCAGTGAATAACTGGTATAAGCACTTGATCCAGACTGAAAACTAAAATCAAGATACTGTCCTTTACTCTCACAATACTACTATGAAACTTATGTCACTCAGAATATCAGTTTAGACATCTGGACATCTTCCATATATGCCAACAAGGCTATTCAATATTCAACATAAGACAAGGGATACCATCTCTAGACCAGCGGTTGCCAACCGGTGGGCCGTGGCCCACTGGTGGGCCGTGAGAAAATTTTGGTGGGTCACAGAGAAATCTCACCCCCAGGGCACCACCACAAAGCAATTAATCCAGGCTGCCCAGAGACACAAGGTTGCGCCATCCACATGGCCCACGGGAACCCTCCCCGCCCACTCACTCCTTACCCGGTAAACTTACCTGCTAAATTGCTATTTTTCCTTTTTCTGACCATCATCTGTTCTGCTGTGCCAGAGATTTAGATTAGCTAGGAAGCAGGAAATGATTGGATTTCTTGCTTTCTAGTCTTTAGATCTTCAGCTCAGTACAGCCAAACCTCTCAGGACTGAAGTTTTGCTTGCAAGCAAATTCAGTGCAGACTGTCAAGCAAATTTGAGAGACTGAGCTAGCCGATGGCAGATAAATAGATCACTGAATGATTCTGTGAGAAACTCAATTTGCCTGCTTTGCCTGATTTTGGGTAAAAGTTGCTCTTTTTTTTATAAAAAAATCAATATTTACATGCATGGTGTGTTGTGAGTTAATTTTGTGAGTTTGCTTACTAGCAAATTTTATGAGTGCTTGCAAGCAAATTTTTTGTGACAGACTGAGCTAGCCAATAGCAGATATATAGAACTCTGAATGAATCTGTGATTCTGTGAGCAACTCAATCTGCCTGCTTTGCCTGATTTTGGGTAAAAGTTGCTCTCTTTTTATAAAAAATTCAATATTTATATATTTATAATATTTACATACAAGCCATGCCCAGCCAGTCACATGATCACCAAGCCACACCCACAAATTAGGCCACACCCACACAACTGGTTAGTGGTCCCTGGGATCTAAAATTATGAGTTTGGGGGTTCCTGAGGTCCAAAAGGTTGGCGACCCCTGCTCTAGACAATGGTTGAAACCCCCAGTCTAAATGCAGTCTCCAAATTTCTTTTTTATACAGCCGAGCCCAGACCAGATTGGATTGGACCCCAAAAAATCCCACCAAGTATACAAAATCTGTATAAAGACATCTTTTAGGAGCTGTGCAGAGTTGGCCTTGATTAGTATTTCTAAGTCTGTTTTCTAGTCTAGGAAGTTAAAAAAAAAGGCAGAAAAAAATACAAAAGGCATTCACTACACAAAATTGTATGGATGCAATCAGCAAGAATGGAGTTCATCTCCCCCACCCCACCCCAAAATGATTTTTATACATAAATGTGGGATAATTATCACATTGCCTAGCCACCTATAGCTGTTCAATGTATTTTGAAGTTTACCCCAGGCCACACAAAGGTTGCTTCTTCTGCTCAGCATTTTTTGATTAAGCAGAATCAATGACTAAGCAGACATTAATCTAATATCAGGAAGGTCATTATTAAGAAATCAGTTGAGGAACAGTTCCTTCTCTATGCTAGGGTGTACTGTAATCGACCTTCAAGCGTCCATTCCTGACCAATCTTCAAAGGAAAGTTGAGCAATAAGCCACCAAATTAACTGGAAAACATTACTTGTGACTCTGGCATCTTGAACAGGGTTAAATGTTTCTTAAACCACCTTTACATGCATTCATTAGCTCATCATCACCAGCAAGTTTTTACTATCAACAGCATTTTATGAACGGCCTTGTAAGTAGCACTTTCTGCATCTTATCACTTCTTACTCAACCTACCTGCAACTACACACCCACATATTTTATTCTGATGCTAACATTTCAGGCTGCTAATGTAATGAATAAAGTAATATGCTTTTAAAAAGGAACTGTGATCCAAGGGCTTCAGAACGCTCTTGTCAAGACTAAAGCAGTGGTGGCCCTTCAGTGAAACAGCTGCTCCAACTATTAATCCAGTACAAATAGAACTGGGGCCCTCCAATCCCACCTGCAGTCACCCCCTCCGCAATTATTTACCTCAGCAACTATTCATTAGGCACAGAGGGGCATGTCATGAGGAAGGTGTCTGTGGCATTTGCCTGCACAGGTAGCTGCTATGGCCACCATACCTTTATAAGTGCTCTGAGGACCTCCTTTATAGGCCGGCTGATAAGATCTCTTGGGTCATCCCAGGAAGCTGCCTTACTTTCTTCTGCAGAAATTCTTTTAAAAGGCTATTGCCCTCTGCACATTTCTCTCTTCTTGATTTACAGCTGGATTTTTCTTACTCTGTGTAATTTTATATAACTTAAATGAAGTTTTCTAAATATTACAATGGAAAAACCACCAGGGCTTCTAAAGAGTCCCTACAGTTAATATAAAAAATTGTCCTTAAATAGCTGAGAGAATTGTAACTGACTTCCATACTATCTAGAAGCAGAGTGCATTTTCTGGCTATGCATTTCACTGTGTCCTATCCATGTCGCAACCCTTATCCAGTTATTTAAAGGAGTATCATTTTGACATATTGTAGCCATTGATTTATTTCCAGCCTTTGCCCTTTGTCATAGTAACTTTTATCCTTTATTTACACGAACACATTTTTTTTAAAGTAGTGCTAACACCCAGTCTGGCTTCTTTTATAATATTATCATTAGTATATAAAACACAACAAGTACTCACCTTTCTAATACTAATGTTTAAACTTTTTGGTCATGTTCATTAACTCTATTATAGTAAAACAAAATAATGGTTTTTTTTTACATTTGTAAAGTGTGTTATAGATGTATACAAGTATAATGCTATAACATGTTCCTTTAATATTTAAGAAAATGTACAGTTTTAATGAAAAAAAATGCTAACCAAGAGAAAAAAGTGTTTATATCTACAAAGGAAAATAAATATGCACTGAACAGTGACAAATTTCTTCGACATTTAAAAAAGTTTCTTTTAAAGAGTCAGCATAATAGCACAAAAATATTTAACTTTCTGAAGGGTATATTACGCCATCCTTTAAAAAGACGTCCCCACAGATTTTTTTTTAAAGACAAAAATATGCTGGAAAAACAAATGAGGGTTTTCAATGAATGTTTTGAATGAATAAAATTGTGCAATAATTTGTCATTGATTTCACAAGTTTTCATTTGGAAGCACTTAGTATCTGCCCTGCATCGTAATCCTATAAGGTAGGGGTTTTCAAACTTCTTCAGGCTGTTAAGGAAAAAATTCCTGGAACTAAAACGAATTCCCATAACCCCTGATCCAGACACAACAGTTTGAGCCAGAGAATACTGACTGCATTCAAATGAATCCCACCCCCCCACCCTACGCGCCGTCGCCGCAATTCTTCATGGAGTACCATGAAGTTTCCCAAGGATTCCAGGAAGTTTGAAACACATCGCTGTAAGATACAATTTGGGTGAACGCAGTTATCAAGTGTCCAGATCTCTCAGCTACTCTCCCCGTGACAGCATTTCGCAACACAACTTTGCTTCTCCAAAGAGCAGAAACAGCGCTAGTTTCATGTTGTTACAGAGCTCTGTGTTGCCTAAAATATAATGGCAATCATCACTCCTGTTTAGTCTGGATCTTTGTGCATTAGTTTTCAGAGCCCACCACGGGGCCATGACGGAAACAGGCCTCTGTTTTAGCGCCAAGGTGGGAGCCCCTCTTTCTAGGAAACAGGGTCGGGGGCCCGAGGTTGATTTAGTCACATTCTAATTACGGTATATCTTGGGAATTCCGATCTCCGTCTGAAGCGACGGTCTTAGACAAGCGGCCAACTTCCTGACTGCAGAGACTGATTAGGTTTCAGGCCGGGATCCAGGCAACATAGCGGAAGAAGCTGCTTTCTCGTGTGAAAACTGAAAAAGCCCAAACCTCGCTGCCTGCCCTTTGAAAAGAAAGAGAAGGCTGCTATTCCAAACGCGTGTTGCTGGATCCCTCCTCCCCTCCGCTGATTACACGCCGCCGGATCTACTGATGGGGGAGAGAAAAAAGAAGGGAAAGTAAGAGCCGGGCTGGGATGGATCCCTTAGCTTTAAGATTCCGCCCCCTCCCCTCCCCCCCAAAAAAATCTCGTCGAAGTGACTCCGGCTCAGGATCTCAGCCGATCGGCTGTTTCTTACCTGTTTAACCCGGGCAAAGGGAGAAGCGCGGGGCTGACGGATCCCTCCCTGGCGGAGAATCCCCGGGGCACCTTCCTTCCACTTCTCGCGCTCCTCTTCCCAGCGGGGCCGCCGGGTTGAAATAGCTTTTAACTCTCGCCGCCTTGACTGCCGGGGGGCGGCGGCAACAGCGAAGGCGGCGGAGGAGGAGGAGACTCGCGCTTGGAGAGCACAGATTATCTCTGCTTGCTCAACCAATCCAGGATAACAGAGGTCAAAAGAGGAGTCTCTATCTGGCTCCCACGGTGCCTCGTTTGTCGAAAGCGAGGGAACCCCCCAAGATCGCGTGATCAAGGAGCAAAGGTGCGCTTGGGCACCTTGATTCGGATCTTCTTGGATCATGATGTATCAGAGATCGGCTTTATTATTTCCAAGATCTTGGTTGCTGCTGAGGCGAAAAATATATTGATGTTACTTACATGTTATTTTTCAGGCTCCAAGTGGGTGTAAATGGATATGTTGGTTGTATTTTTTTCTTCTGAGCCTTTTGTCACTTTTGTTTAGGATGAGGTGATGAACGATTATTACTCACTTTCTAGGTTCTTTACCAATAAAAGTTAGGTGGCCTGAGATAGAATGATTGGCTCAAAGCCCATTTAGTTGACCAAGTGGTTGGTGACACTTTTAAACCCATGTGTACCCTGGATTTCCAAATCAGAACAAAACTAGATGTGCATATCAGAGTCACCTGGCATCTTTTTTAAAAAAATTGTATTCAACATATCCATATTTTGTGCTTGAATTGATATAGCCCAAATATAAGTCTGTAGTTAGTGGTAAAAACTGAAAAAAATCCACTTTTTTGTTTTAATGTTTTCCAAAGTTGTAGCCTGAGTTACCTGTACTATCATTTTGTGGTAACCATAAAACCAGAGATTGATTAATTGGTTGATTTGGCTTTAATGCTGCTTGACTCCAAATTGATTCTGGATTCTTAACTTGCCACCTCAAATGTTAAATGCAAAAACCAGGCCATTATAACAAGCCAAAAACAATCCACTTTGACACAATGTCAAAGGAGGCCATGTCATTAAGACACATTTCTTTCAATTAGTTGTCTAGTGTTTTTTTTTTACAGTGCCTTCTAAAGAAGGAGAGCAGATCCCTTTATCCTTACAAAAGGAACTGCAAACATATTGATGTTGAGTTGATAGTTTTGGGATTAGGTAATACTTTGTGTATTGCTCCTAAACTTCCAGCTGTAAATTATATTCACAATCTTGGTTAAATTCATCATGTTTTATTGTAGTTAAGTATTTATTTGATGGGGAATGCACAGATTTTTTTGCTGTGTGAACTCAAACTGGGCCAGAAGTCTGACTAGCTTTCCAGCCCTTATGTGTATGTAGTGGTACATATGGCATGAGGCGTGGTCCGAGATAGCATCATAGCTTTCCCACACAATGTATATGTATAGTAGATTACACTGCAAACAAAAACAGATTATCTCCAATTGTGAACATCCAAAACATTTCCTGGCAACTTGAACCAGAATAAGCTCTATAAAAACTTTAGCCTTAGACTTGTTTATCCTTCAGTAAGAAAATGCTTTTGTAGTCAATCCAGAATAATTACTACCTCCTGTTTTTCTGACTGACAACATGGCAGGTTTTACATTACCTCTTGTTTAGCATCTTCCTTTGATTAGCGACTATTTGCAAATATGACACTAATAAATTGTGATTTTAAATTTAGGAACAAATTTCATGTGCCTTGCAAGACACACTGGAGCAAAAATAATGCTACAAGAGAACTTCATCTGAATGAAACGGCAGTAACTATTGACCTTTGCAATGTTTCTTTCTCTGTGTCACATGCTCACTTAGCAATCATTTTGTCTAACAATTTGGTTGTTGGAATGGCATGCAGTTATTAAATGAGAAGTGGATGTAAATGTAGTCTGTGTATAAGTGTGTATACACACTGTGTGTAACTATGTGTACAAAATATGATTCATATTAATTTGCACTAAGTATCACTGAATATTTTAAAAATTAACAATCATAAGAAATAACATCAAGAAAGCAGTTTGGAAGGTAACTCCCACTTATAACCATGCTAATTATTTGGCAGGGAAGCATTAAATAAAAAATCACCTTTTTAAAGCATCAAATATTATATCTTGCTAAATACAAAATGAATATTCCTTGATGAATATTCAATTTTAGAAGAGTAAACAATATTATAATCCCTTCCTTTCATATACCTCTTTAAAAGAGGGAGGGAAATTATACATTTGGCTTGCTTTGCTACTCAATCATTAGGTTTCTTGGCACAGGGTTAAGACTGGAAATTGGGTTCTTATGGGTACATTTGGATGTCCTGAAGATTTATGTCTTTCTTAAGGTCATGGGAGGTAAGAAGCTAAAAATCAGTTGGTCTGAAGTGTGAGTTTACTATAATTTCTCCAATGTACAGTATATAGAAATCTAATATCCCCAAAAAAACAAACTCCAGAGATAATTGGTTGCTATACTGATTTTTTCAGCCTTAGTTTAATACTCCTTTTATCTCTAGCTGGTTTAAATAATTGTTAATTATTTATTCCACTGGCTAATTAACCAGTAGGTCATCTGGCCAGTGAGAAAAAAAGGATACTCTAATCCATGGCTCAGTGGGCATCTATATATTGCTGATAAGGTCTGCATCTACATGTGAATTATGGATTATCCATTGAACTGTGAATGATACTGACTTTTTTCCCCCCTGAAAAAGCTGTAGAAGTATAGGTAGTCCTGGAGTTTCAACAGTTTGTTTAATGACCGTTCAAAGTTACAATGGCAGTGAATTAAGGATATAGCCTAACCTTTATTATTGGTCTTCGAGTACAATGTTTTGTAATTCATTTTTCAGCTAGCAATAATTATCTGAATGATCAACGGCAGAAAAATCAGGTGTTACTTTTATACGTGCATTCACTAACCACTTGTTTGGCAACCAAGAAGACAGCTCCAAGAATAAGATAAATCCATATCAACAACTCTATATTAGGCAATTTAGGGGAAAGGCCAGTGCTGATCCAAGCAATAATTTCACAGGATTCAGACTACAGTTACAGGAGATTGAAAACTGAAGACAAAGAGAGTTGTCCAAATCTTTACTGAAATTTTATACTTCAAATTCCACAAAAGGAACAGTTATAAGAAGACAGAGTCTGGTTGAATAGTAAGTTTCACTTTGTAAGAGTTCAACTACCGTATAAATCTGATAACTGAGGGAAGTGATAGGCTTCTTTTTTCATGGTGAAATGAAGCAGTAACTAAACTATTACATGATGCTTAAAAACAGTCCTGTTTTTTTCTTTCCCTCCCACTCTCTCTCATTCTCCCTCTCTCTCATTCTCTCCCCCCATACTCAGTAGCTTCATTGATTATTCATTCCAAGGATGTTATAGAATAGATTGATCTATAATCAAGGAAGCATCCCATCTGTAATTAAGGTTGCAATGCAAGCCAATCCATTGGTTCTTCAATAAGGATATTTATTGAATTAAATGAATTCACCAAAAGTGATAAGTCATTAGCCATAGTTTACACATGACAGCTGGCTTCCCAAACTAAGCCAAAATCAAATAAATCACATTCTGTGATAGAATTGTGTGTTACAAAAGGGAATTATTTAGTGTATAATTATTTAGTGAACATACTTCTTTAGATGTGAAATGCTGTGATAGTTGAACAGTGCAAAACTTCACACAATTACAAACCTTTACCTTCTGTACCATGTTGTTACGGGCAAACACAGCAAATGTCTATTTTAGCCAATATCTGTTATTAGGAACTCTTGGAAGAAGGGGTGCGCTGGCGGCCTTTTAATTTATTTTCACTCCATGATGGTGATGAATGATTTGGATTCCAGGTTTTAAAACAACTTCCTTAATGCTCCTTTTTTTAAAGTGTGCCATTGTACAATTGAACTAAGGAATATTGCTGCATATAGCAGATCTGTTGTGAGATGGCTAATTGATTTTATTTCTCTTCAACCCCTCAATCAAATTGCACTTACTTATTATAAACAAATTCTTAACAATCGATGCATTTCAGAAAACCATTCTGGTGTTCTGATGGCAGAAACGAGTACTGTAAACAGATTTGGGGTTTAATATTTCTCCCCTTTTTTGTTTTGATTGATTCTGTGCCATCTTAGTGACCACTTAGAATTAGATAGTTCTTTTACAGGTCCTTTTTTATTCAGAGAACAGTTTTAAAAAGGATGGTTTTGCTTTCCCAGGCAGTGGATCTCATGTTTGTTTGTTTTTCCTGTTTGCAGCCAAGAACAGTAATTAGATATGCAACTGATAATGCCCTTGGGTGCATCTGGACTAAATTAACTAAAAATCCTGTATCTCTGCTGCATTTTCAGCAGTCAAGAATGTATCAAACTCTCAGGCCATTTCCTAATTAGCTGCTCCACCCCTTAATCTCATCTAAGGGAAGTCACTACAGAGACATAGAATTCAGAACTACAGGTAGTCCTTGGGTTATACCCATTTCCTCAGCAACTCTGTTAAACGGTACAACAGCACTGAATGTGGGGGATTTATGATGGATCCAATATTTCTGCCTTTGCGACATCCCTGCAGTCGTGTGATAGCGATTTTCAACATTTCCCACCCGCTTCCTACAAGAAAGTCAACAGCAGGGGTGTCAAACTCGCCTCATCGTGGTGTCATCACATGACGTGTCACTATTTTTTCCCCTTTGCTAAACCAGGCATGGGTATGGCCAGCATGTGATGCATCCTGCGGGCCATGAATTTGATAACCCTGGTCAACAGGGAAGCCAGCAGGAAGTTGGAAGTTGTATTCATTTAATGAGTTGTATTTATTTAATGACCTGGTTTAATGACAACAACAGGGATTTCTGGAATCGCCACCATGAAGTGATGTAGTCACATGGTTTATGGCACTTAGCAACAAAGCTCAAGGTCCCATTTTGTCATCTTTGTTTTAACTTGAGGACTACCTGTGGTTTGTTAGGGATTAGACATAGCAATATTGTAACCACATAAGGTCACACACAAGAAGTAAGTCTGCACTGATTTGTGTGAAATGAACTAGGATGAGGTGATTTTTTTTTAACTCATGTAAATGATGTATAGCAGAATCAGTCAGGTGTAGGGGTTAAGGTGCCAGATAGAAATGGGGAGAGAGTGAGTTTTTGTCCCATGCTAGTCACAAAGCCAGTTGGGTGACTTTGAGCCAGTCACTTTCTTTTAACCCAGTTCTTAACCTGGGTGATATTGCCCCACAGGGCAATTTTTCAGGGGGGCGATGGAAGGAAAAGGGGTGGTGTGGGGGCTAAGGAATGGAAGGGGGGCGATATGGGGGCGAAGGAACGAGAAGTTTTGGGGACACTTTTGAGACTTTTTTCGTACAGTGAATCTCTGCACATCTGTTATACAAAAACATCAGATTGCTCGCTATTGATGGATTGAACTGTGTTTTAAAATGTTCCTCCAGCTAGCTTCAGTACAGAACACCGTACATATGTGAATACGCATCGCTCATCTTCATGCGTGTTGCGCAGCAGCCTCTATCACCCTACCCATTAAATTTGTCGCTCTGATTTTTGTTGCTTTCCTTCTGTAAAAATTTTCTTTGTGACTTTTTAACGCTTTTTACAGTGTGCATGAATATATATTTTCCTCGAATCTTAATTTAATTTCAGAGTTTTCGTCTTGAAATTCTTTGTTCCTTCACTGAGGTTTGTTCTTATGCCCTTTATATATTTATTTTTGCACCTTAAAATTCACTTGTAATTAAATCATTAAATGTTACTGTTTTTTTCGGGCATTTCATTTTCTTGCAATTGAATTTTGTTTTCAGTGGTCATTGCATTTAAGTGTCTTGAATAAATAAGATAATAATGAAATACGTGGATCACAAAGTTTGGGAGTAAAGTGATGGGTGGCATCAGAATTTTTCACACAGTTGAAATATGGGAAAAAGACTGGAAATAAATTATCTGCATCGATATGTCCTGATGACAATTTTAAAGAAAACAAAAAAACATGTTTGCATAAATTGAAGAATTATTTCCCTGTGTTGTGATTGAGAGGTTATGTTGGGGGAGTGGGGGCGATGATAACTTCCTCAATGGCTCAAGGGGACAATTCTTTCAAAAAGGTTAAGAACCGCTGTTTTAACCTTAGGAAGAAGGAAGCAGCAGCAAACCACTTCTGAAAAATTTTGCTAGGAAAACTGCAAGGAGTTGTCCAGACAGTTGCCGGGAGCCATCGCTGATTCAAAGCCCTCCCCCCCCCCCAATAATATTCAAATTGCCTACATGTGGATTTCTCCACTGATAAATTAATATCTGTGACCAATTCATAATGCTAGCATTGTAATTCAACTAGGTCAGGCAAACTTCTTTGAGAAAAGAAGAGTTTGTGGCTTGGGCATTCATATCTAAAACATAGGGTCCTTTTTTATTTAGGACTAGGTACCTAATTCACACATGACACTTAAGTCACAATGGGGCTTGCTGTTTTGCCTTTGTGCAAAGTATAAGCCATATAAACCAGAGGTCTCCAAACTTTGCAGCTTCAACTCCCAGAAGTTGAAGTCCACGAGTCTTAAAGTTGCCAAGTTTGGGGACCCCTGATATAGACCATAAATATTGTAAAGTCTTTTTTAAAAGTGTTTGTGTGTCTCCAGGCGGGTTTCACCAAATATGCTACTGGATCAAAAACAAACCATCTGTGTAAATATTACACATAATTGTTGCGTTATGACAACAATTGGGATGGGATTGCTGTTGCTAAACGATATAGTCATATAAACCATCAATTAGCAATCCCAGGCAGTCTGGTAATCCTAAAATCGGCAACATTTAAACAGGAAGAGGGCTAGAGACCCAGGTAAGGAGTGTGGGGATATTGACTGGGTTGAGGTGGGGGAAGAGTCTGCAGAAAAGCCAGTGGAGGCCCTGCACACTTTGCATTGGAGGCTGGGGGAACAGTGGGAACACTGGTGCAGGCCACATGCAAGTTAGGGAATTGATGCTGCAGGAAGGAGTTTCTATGTGGTTACCAGGGTGGTCAACCAAGACAAATTATGGACAAGTCATTGCCAGCAGAGAATCTTTAACAATAACAGAGTTTTAAATTTTAACTTCAAATAGCCCATCAAGAAGTTCTAATGACTGTAAAGTTCATCCAGTTACTCAGGGAAGTGCATTAATTACATAACCAAGGGAAGGATCCCGTCTCTACAAATAATAATTGACTGGCTGTTGTTTTGATAAGGGTTTTTCAGACTAGCCATTCGCTTTAGGATTTTGGTTGCCCACAAATTTGGGGAAGCCTCCAAAATCTAGTGGATTAAGACTAGAAAACCAGAATTCTAGTCTTACTTTGGGTACAAAGGTCAGCTGGATGGCCTTGGCTAAAAGTAGTCCTCGACTTATGACCATTGAACAAAGTTACTATGGCCTCAGAAAAAAATGACTTGTGACCCATCTTGAAGTTATCTCTGCGATTGCAGTTTGGATGCTTGTTGATGCTCGCATTTACAAAAGTTGCAGTGACTTGTGTGACACATGATCATGATTTATGATCTTTTCAGACGGCTTCCAACAAGCAAATCAATTGGGGAATCTGGACTTGCTTAATAATCACAGGATTCACTCAATAATCATGTGATTCACTTAACCATGGTGATTTGCTTAACAACTGTGGCAAAAATGATGGTAAAATAAGGCCCAGGCACATCATAACTTCCTTTGGTAATGCCAGACTCAATTGTGATCATAAATTGAGCCTTATAGTAACTTTTACCCAGCTCTAGGAAAAAAACAATGGTAAATTACCGGTACTTCCAAAAATGCTACTTAGAAAACTGCCTGGATTTGTCCATGTAGTCATCAGGAATCAAGTCTGACTTGAAGGTGAAAGGAAAGAAAAAGAGCTAAGATTTTGCATGTTCTGTGCAACTATGCCAATGTTCTACCTGGAAGCCAACCTGTATAAACTAGTTACATTAAAGTAATTTAATTTGAACTCCAGAGTTGGAAAAAATAAAGATAGGTAGGGCTAATAGATCTGCAAAAAAGAAAAAGAAAAAAAAGCTGAGCAGAAAAGATTTAGTCTTCTGTCTAATGGTTATCAGTATTTTTGCAACACAGATATATGCAGGGCCTGAGAAACGGCATCTGTTTGGTTGGGATTTCCCCATTTGCAGTTAAAGGCTCCTCTGCCCTTTGATCAGGAGATCTAATCCATTCTATGGATCTGAGGGATGCTTTCCAGGGCTGTAACTATAACTAGCTTAATTTCTTCATCCCTGAGATGGAACAGTAGAGCATAAGAAAATAATTCTCAACACTTGCCTAGCCATTCCCAGAATGTTCTAGGGAAGAACACCCCCAAAAAGGAATCTTGCTGCAGCACTCATGAGATAAAAGTTAATTTTATCAGCAACCATAAAAGCTCTCTTAGCTTTTAGGGTGGGATTTCTTCCCTCCCCCCCCCCCCACTTTCCTCTTTTTTTCGCCTCTATTCAGGGTGTTGTTTCAAAGTAATAGAAGTCCCACTGCTTACCATGGCAGCTGGATACAATGGCTCAGTGAATGTGGTTAAGAAACGGTAAATGAGGTTTATGGTACTGGTGATGCCGTAGAAGGTCAGGGAGCCTGCAGCGTAGTCCAGGAGAATCCCAATGGTCTTGTAGTAGTCACCACGCAGCACAGTCTGAATATTATTATGCCAGACAGAGAAATTCACTGAGTCCCACTCCAAGCACCATGAATAATTATTCCTGCCAATCAGATACAACATGCATGATTTTTCTGTCCTATGGCGGTAGCTGTAGGCAACGCCCAGGCACAGCCAGCCGTTGGAAATCTCAGCCTCCCAATAATGGCAGCCCTCACAGAGGCTGCGGGTACCAAGCAGCTGGGGCCAGTGGTTAAATCCAGGGGTGGGTTTTGAATAGGTTTCCAACAAAATCCCCATGTTCAGCACAGAGTGAGTCTCTTTGAACAGGAAAAGCTCTTCGTTGGCAGTGGTGGCATCAAAATTCAGGATACAATAGTCTGTTTGATGAAAAGGAAGAAAAGAAAAGAAAAGAAAAGAAAAGAAAAGAAAAGAAAAGAAAAGAAAAGAAAAGAAAAGAAAAGAAAAGAAAAGAAAAGAAAAGAAAAGAGGGCAACATTAAATTTTGTCAGTCGAGATCAACCCACAAGAAGGATGAGAGTGCCAGGAAGATTTGAGTAGACCAGGAGACAAGGGTAGTTTTATTCTAACACAGAGAACCTCCATTTCTTCTTGAATAAATACTACCCTCAGGTACTGATGAATCTGGGAAATAAGACCTAGATACAGTTTTCAGTCACACTGTATTCCATATTTTTGCCAGCTGTCATCAGCTAGTGCAATGTAGCAGCTAGAATGCTGTACACAGAAAGAAAGAAAAAAATCTAAGAGCAAGCTTCTACTTGACCAGAGCCTCACTGAGAAATGAAAACTTGAACTCTTGCTGAGTAGAAAGGCAGGAATAATAATTATGATTGGCCTAAATCAAAGCACTACAAGGATGAAGGACTCTTATTGTTTAGCACATTAGTCCGGTGCTGTTTGGTAGGTAGATGTTTTTCATCTTCTCACTCTAGGCTGATTAGAGCGCCTGGCCAAAGTCACCCAGCCAGTTATGCCCAAACAAGGACTAGAATAGAGATCTCCAAAATGGTCAATATTGACCCTAAATGAAATTGTGCAAGGGTTTTTAAAATTATTTTATTATGTTATTTTTTATTATTCATATGTAGTATTAATGTAACAGATTAATGTAATATTTATTATTTGCACATATTAAAATATGTGAGTTGATGAGCAACCAGAAATTTCAAGAATCAGTCAATGAGCTGAAAAGTTTGGAGAGCCTGAATTCGAACCACTTTTCCCATTCCCAGTCCAGCACCTTAACCCATACACAATACTGGCTCTTGTGTATGTATAAATCTGTGTATGTGTGGAGGGAAATAGATAGGGAGTATTAGAAAGAAATACTTTTTTTAAAAAAATTAGATCCTGGTGTGGTTTACATGTCATGCTAAGCGATGGTGTGATTAAATGATTTGTGATCCCACTCATTGTGACTTTTAAATGCAAACTATACCATAATGATTCATTCAGGGACTCATGGTTAGGAAATGTACTCTTAATATTAGCCATCATGATTATTCGCAAAGAGTAGCTAGAGATCGGTTTGCACATATCCTGTAGGGCTCGTGAAGGACCGATGTATGTAAGGGGATGGGAAAATGCATTCTGACGTGCCATTTATGTCCTGCATCCTTTAGTTCCTTGGTTTGCCATTTGTTTAGTCTGCCTGAAAGCAGAAAAGATCCGTAGAAATGGAATGAGCAAAACTTGTGAAAATAATAGGGAACTTGCTTTGCCTACAACTATAAGCAAACTTTTAAAATCTATAGTATGTAAGTACATATAAAACAAAATATAAATGGTTAAAAAAATTAATACAAAACAAGATAAAACTAAGTAAATAGGAGCAAAATATCCAAAATGTTCTAGAGTGCTGCAGTATAAATGCACTTACACTTACTAAGCCACAATTTTAAAACAAGTTGAACCTTGATCATAGAGAATTATATTGTCCAGCCATTCCTGATAAAAGACCATTTCAGAGGCTTAAAGTTCAGGAAATGCAAAGGTATTAAATAGGTTTTTATGCCACTTCCTAAGCACAGTAGTCACCTCAAAGCAATTTACAAACGAAATACCATATTAAAGTTTAGTGATACAACATAATAAATCAAGTAACCTTTAAAAGTTGGCAGGAGGGAAGGAAAAACAAAACAAAATTTCAGTTGACAGTATGGCTCTTGGTGTCCTCATTAGGAAGACTGTGAACTGTGATTCCAACTAGTTCAGAGGGCGCCAAGATAAGAAAGGATTCCCTTCTCATTTGAAACTCTTACCCATTTCAAGTAGCGCTTCTGAGAAGACATTGAATCTTGAGAAATTCTAGCAATTGGAGGGAAGGTAAAGGACTCACCTAACAGGATAGGGAGAGGGAAGAGCACAAGATGTCCTATTTAAGGACATAACTTCTCCTGGAAGTTCATTGTCCAGGACTACAGAAAAATAGCCTCTTTTAACTGTCAATAAATCAGAGGTGACTTTCACTCCACTAAAGGCAAGCAGCTTAAACCAAGTTTAAGCAAGCTGTCCATAAACATATTTTGGACTGCAACAGACATTGTGTGCCATACACAAACAACAAAAAAGTTGCTGCTGAGAAAAAGAGCAAGCACATCAGGTGATTAGGAAGACAACTTAGGCAGGAGAAGGAAGCCAGAGGACCAGAAACCAATATTATATTTAACTTTGTCTCCTGGCCAGTATTTGAAAATGCAGGAGGGGGAGAGAGAGAGAGACAGAGGACTTCTGAAAAAAAGTCTTTTCTATATTGTTTTTGTACCCAACATACTTCTATCTCCAACATTGAAATCTACCTTATTCTCCTTGAGAACTATAATTATTATTGTTATACTTTCACCTATCTCTCTATATAGTGAAGGCTCCAGCAGGACTGTAAGTTCAGAAGAAGCTTATGTAAAAGTATACTACATGCAGCTGGGCAGGTTATATGTACAGGTACTCCATGACTTATGACCACAATTTAGCCCAAAATTTCTGTTGCTATGTGAGACACTTGTTAAGTAGGTTTTGCCCCATTTTATGGCCTTTCTTGCCAGATTAGTTGAGTGAATCATTGCAGGTGTTAGGTTAGTGACACAGTTGTTAAGTAATCCTGGCTTGAGGGATCCTTGGTGGTCTCTGAGCTTGCTTGTTTTCTTGCAGACATTTCATTACCCTAATTAGGCAACATCATCAGTGCTACTCTTGTAAAGAGTGTGGTTTGGTATCAGTTTATAATCTGGTGTCTTGCCTATCTGTGTGTGTGTGTGGGGGGGGTCTTAGAGATTCTTTGGTTGGGCTGTTTAGTGATGGCTCTTTGGCAGTTTCTTGATTGGGTATTGCTTACTTGATTGTTGGTCTGAAGTTAACCTTAGAGTTAATCTATGGTGATCTGGGTGCTAATTACTGGTGGAGAAGTGCTGGAGTCCTCTTCTCTTTTGAGCTGGTTGATTGTGTCTTTTGCATAGTCTATAGATGTTGCAAGTGTCTATATGTCAATTGCATGCAAAATTCTAGAAATTCCTTAGTGTTTTTGGACTTGGCCTGGTCTAGGATTCTCAAATTTTCTGAATTGAAGCTATGGTTAAATCTTACTATATGTTGTGAAAGTAAAAAAAATTCAATATGTCTTCTGACTGCCAGTTGGTATTCATGGATGTGTTCGACCAGTCTTCTGCCTGTTTGTCTTACATAGTGGTTGTTGCAGTTCTTACATTGCATGTTGTAGATGACTCCTGTTTTTTCTTCTGGGGTTGCTGGGTCTTTTGGTTTGCTTAGGATGTTTTGAAGGGTTTTAGCTGGCTTGTGTGCTACGCTGATTCCATATGGTTGTAGTAATGTTCATGGTTTCTGAGATATTCTTGATGTATGGCAATTCTTTTTAGGGTTTGTGTCGGTTGTGCTATATTGGGTTGAGTGGTCAGAGACTTTTTGATAGTTGGGTGGGTATCCATTTTGTTGGAATGTGTTGTATAGATGTTCCTTTTTCTGCTGTTCTGAGTTTCTGCCGTGTGCTTGGGCTTATTTAAACAAGGTCCTTAGAGAGCTTCTGTTGTGGGAGGTTGGGTTTTGCTTTGGTAATGGAGCACTTGGTTAGTATGGGTAGTTTTCCATTTCACACTTATGACCACTACAGCATTCTCTCAATCACATGATTTATATTCGGATGCTTGACAACTGACTCACATTTATGTCAGTTGCAGTGTCCCAGGGTCATGTGATCCTCCCTTGCGACCTTTTGACAAGCAAAGTCAATGGGGAAACTTAACAACCGTGTTACTAATTTTAACAACTGCAGTGATTCCCTTAACAAATGTGGCAAGAAAAGTTGTAAAGTGGGGCAAAACTCACTTAACAAATTTCTCATTTAGCAACATAAATTCTGGTCTCAATTGTGGATGTAGGTTGAGGAGTACTTGTACCAACTTGTCAGAAGTGAAATATCTTCAAGGAAAATCAAGAAAGTCCAGTTGCCTTTTTTAAAGCACCTCTCCTTGTACAATGTTCATCTGCCTTGGGCGTTCTGGTAATCTGAAGACATACTATTGTAAGTAGGTTACATGCCAAGATCTGACAGTCAGCAGCATTCCAGAGGGTAATATTGGGGAAAAAAATCCACTAAAAGCACCTACATTTTAGGAGAGTCTTCCGATCTGTGGATGTGGGTAACAGTTCATATGGCACCATTGTGATTCCTGAAAGATTAAGAGTGTTTGAGATATTTATTTAGTATCTGTTTTTAAAATGTATTCATTTATTCATTCTATGTATGCATCACTAATTGACCCATGATTCAGGGTGGTGTATGCAACTACAAGCAATGAATAATGAGCCATTTCAGACAACAAAAACCATTGAGAGAGGCTTATAAAGCCAGGTTTAGCTTTTAGCCCCTATCTTCCAGAGAGAAGCTAGGGGTGGGGCCCTCTGGATCTTGGGAAGAATACTATTCCATAGGGCAGGTGTGTGGCATCTGAAAAGGCACATTTCCTGGTTCCCATCAGTTGACACACTGCTTGAATGACTGGATTCAGAATCATCTGTGATTGATATTAAAGAACAAGAATGCCTTCAACGCCAGCCATGGCCATGCTCTTGAACCATTTCTACTCTTAACCAAGAGCCTTCACTACAGCAGATGATAGTACGTAGCTAATTTTGGCTGGTTCTGGAAACTAAGTAGGGTTAGTTCTGTGAGACTAGGAGGAAGCCACCATACCTAAAAGATGAAGCAAGCACATGAGCAGGGTGGACAAAAGTCAGAAAAAGATCCCCTTGGGCAGGGCTGTCAAACTCTCAGCCCTCAGGCCATGCCCACGCCCATTTTAGCGAAGGGAGAAAAAGTCACAATACGTCACTGACGCAGCAAGTTGGACACCCCTGCCCAAGGGGAAGTGGTTCAGAAAGATTCAAGTCATTAAGGGAAAAAATGTCATCTGAACCAGATAAAAGAAATTGGACCTCAGCACACACACACACACACACGCACACACATACACAAACCCTCTGTGTGTCCCATCAACAGCTACCAGATTTGTGAACCAGCAAAGCAAGGACCTGGGGGGATAAAAGGGGACTTGAAGCCCACCCACTCTTTAAATCATTTTTGGATCCAGATTTGGTGATTTCTATCCCTCTGGCTAGTGCTTTCCAGCCCAGTTGAGAGGGATGTTTGTGTATGTGTGGTAAGAAAGAGAAAATTTGTATTTTGTGTCCACTAAAGTTTTGCTTTGATGTTATTTTAAATCCACTATGTATTCTATATTCTAAATATATTCTAAAAATATATTCCATGTATTCAAAAAAACCAACAACAACCCAGTTGTGCCTCACTGTTCAATTGAAAGTGATTTGAGTGTGGTTCTTTTCCAGGGCTGTGAATGTGTGAATGAGTGACCATAAGCTGAATATGAGCATTTATGTAATAGTACTAGGATAAGAACCATCTGTTTCTAGATTGGTAGTTATCTGGAAGAAGGTGACCAGAAACCTCATAGAAGAGGTAATAATTGTTCCAATCTTTCAGTCCAACAGGTGACAGCCTTTAGTCAAACTTGGCAATCTTGAAAGATATGCATAGTTGGATCTGGTTAAATACTGTGGGGAGAGCCCTCTCCCCAATATAAAATATTCTACAGGATATCAAAAGAGAATAAAATATTTCCCCTAAAGGAGAAGAGAAAAATCTCTTTAAAGCAGCCCCAGTCTTTTGCTATAGGAAAACAGCTTCAAGCAGAATCCTGAAGAGGCTAGGCTTTATGAATGGACATTTTGTACCCATTCATAAAGCAAGGCCACTCTATTAATACCCAAAGGGCAGCTAGCAGCTCTGAATAAACCGCACAATAGGCAAGGAGACTAAACTGACAAGATTAGCTCAGACAAACAAAACACCTAGGATTTCCAAAAATGGGACTTTTGGCCTATACAGCCAGTTAGTCATTGACCCCATAGGAATCTGGCAAACCCCATTAAAATATTAAAGGATATATTCTTGCCCAGGAACAGGCATCTCAATGATAAAGGCCTAAAAATTGTATAAAAAGCCCACCTACTCTCAACTCCAATTCATCAGCTAAAAACATGCTGCTGTCACTGTTGTTTCTCGCTACCAAATAAAGGGAGACCTCTTTTCCAAAAGTGTAGCCTGCCTCCAATTCATTTCTCCTGTGTCTCTCCCCCCGCTTGAAATAAGAACTGGACCAGATTTAATTTCCAACAATACTTTGATAAGAGCCATGGTGGTGTGTGGTTAAGGCATCAGGTTAGAAACTGGGAGTCTATGAATTCTAGTTCCACCTTAGGCACAAAGCCTAAGGATGACCTTGGAGCAATTACTTTGTTTAGTCCTAGGAAGGGGGCAATAGCAAATAACTTCTGAAAAACCTCACCAAGAAAACGGTAGGGACTTGTTTAGGCAGTCCAAGAACTGCATACAACTGAAAGGGGTGGGGCAGAGCAAACCAGCAGGAAATACCAAGGCTATAAATTAGACTGAGATGTAAAAAACAAGCCAACAACCAGAAAGTGACAATGGTTAATCACATATGTTGTTGTCTCCTTAATTTGTATATCCATATGATCATTAGGAGCTAAGCTCAGCTCAAGAGCCAAAACGTTTTTTAAAAGCCTTCCTTCATGACTTACTTAAGTGTTGAGAATGAACTAGCTGTGGCAACTTCAATTTTATACTCTTGTTCTCTGAACACTGGACATTTTTCATGTCCATTTTTCAATGATGCTGTTTTCAGTATCACAACCTCCCCCCTCCCATCCACAGCAGTGAGAAGGAAGGCAGTGAGGCCCAGGAGGAGGGTAAAGGCTGGCATCCACCAAGGGTTGCTATGGTGGGTGGGAAAGGCTATCTGAACAGATGGTGTTCATTAAAGTGCTAAATTCCCAGGAGTCAGTCCTGAAAAGTAGCCTACTTAGCGGGAGAAACATAATCACGTCTCATTAGTTGGAAATTAAGATAAAGGGCTTTTTCTGCACTGCAGGCTTAAGCTTTTTCTCCCATGGGTAAACCGGTGGCAAATGAAGCTGGCTTAAGAAATCCCTCCTGTTTATCAATCCCATCCTCCATTTTGTGCATGGTGATGGTCTGGATTAGCCATCCCATGGCCCTCAACTAATAGATTCCTGGCATCTTTACGTCTCCTGCCTGGGCCAGGAAAACATGTTTTTGTCTCTGTCTGAGAACATGTGATCTCCATTAATCTTTTTGTATGAATCTCCCTTCACTAATTTCTCCTCATTCTTGACTCCTTCCCATCTTGATCTTTAAAACAACAAAAGAAAGTCCCAGTTTTCCCATCCCTTCCTACAGAAGAGAAATGTGGCAAAATCAATTTTGCTTGTGTTTTTTTTTTTAAAGTCCAACCTTACAGGATGTTTGTAAGTAAAATAACTAAAAGACCAGCTTCTTATAGTTTCACTAGCAAACTTCTTTGTTTTTCTTTTAAAGAAAATGCCCACAGCTTTCCTTCATGAAGTGGGTACAGTACTTGTTTCTAGAGGATAGTCTCCTTTCTCTGAAGTCAGTCATTGTTACTATGGTGGGGAGACTGAGCTCTAGATCATTGTACTGTGGAATTCCTCAAAACTGTCTCTCCTTCTATCGTATCTACATGAGGCTACTTAGGAAGGTCATCAGATGACATGTATTATCACAAGACCTAATGTCTTATTTTGATCTCTGGCTGTCCCAGTGAAGTCACACACAAACACACACACACAAACAGTGGTTTAGTTGATTTATTAGTCTCCCCCAGCAAATCCCTTCACCAAAACCCCAGAACTGTCCCAATTAAGTCCAGCCAAAAGTAGACCAATGCTAATCCACAGAGCTAAAGCTAATGAGTCCACAAGGTACTTGAAAGTTTCCCAATCAAGCTAAATCCACCAGGCAAAATTACAAGATGGTTCACAAAGTACAGTCCAAATCAAAGCACGGTGTCAATCTAAAGCAGGGCAGGAATCACAACAATTAAGGAACAAACAGGTTCTTCCCAACATTACCTCCATCCGTCTGCTGTGCTAAATAGACAGCTTCTGGTGCAGCCCATCAAGAAGTGTGAGGTTGCCTCCTCATAGTAATCAGGCTGCCGTTTTCTTGCTCCTGCCCTACCTGTTCTCAGATCAGGTGCAGAAGGCAGTTCCTCTTCCTCATCACTGAGTGGTTGCAGCTGTGTTCAGTTTCCCCACCAGAAGCCACAGCTGCAGCTGAGCTTCAGCCAAATCCCTCTCAGATGGCTGCTTGGAGCCATTGACCTCTTCCAGACATACCTGGAACTGGTTCATCTTCCTCAGAGTTGACATCTGGAGAGGTATATGGGGAAGCGGCCAGGGAAGTCATCACAGTCATGGAGGTGTTTCCCCAATATTTGGACACTATTTAGATCTAGATGGGGAGGAAAAGCTCAAGCTCAACGCTAGCAAGATTGGCTTGAATCCAAGGATTTGCTTGCTCAGGAATTGTGCATCTCTTGATGGTGTTGCATTCTTCAGAAAATTTTCGGGTCCTCCTAGATTATCAACTTTGCTTGAAGAATTGTTACTAACAGGATTCTGGGTGAAAGGTAAGGTGGTTGCTGTCAACTATAGAGTCTTAAATAGCTCAGGGCCCACTTATTTATGGTACCATCTTTCTCCAAATGTCTCTGCCTGTCCCATAATTGTGGGACTGCTATGGGCACCTTCAAATAAACAATGCCATATCCTGTCATCTCAGAGTGATGTCCTTTTTGTTACTGTTTTTGTCTTTCCTCTATACTATTCCCCAGAGGTCTGTTTGCTCCATTCCTGCTCTGCTTTACAAAAACATTGAATCTTGGCTTTTTTTAAATAGGCCAAATTCAATAGTATTTGTGAACCTGCTGAGAAATGACTAAAGCTGTTTTTTTAATGTATCTCCCTCAGGACTCATAACAAAGCCTAGTGTCTAGAAACTAGCACTCCCACATACACAATGCAAAGTATGGATGCGGTGGTATGTAGACAACAACTTCATAATAAAAAAGGAATGACAGCAGACACATGAAACAATTGACATCTTAAAAAAAAATCACAAGAAAAGAAAACAACAACAATACACAATCCTTCCTGAATATCCTTATTAGCAGCGGAAATGATAGCAAATTAAAAACACTAGTATGTTGAAACACGTACAACCCATACTAATCAAGTGCTCCATTACTAAAACAACAATCCAACATTCTTCAAGAAGAGCTGTGTAAGAACATTATTTAGACCACAAGAGTCTAAATAAAAAACTGCAATTAATTCAGACTATCAGAAAAAAGGAAATGGTCTCCTATACATCTTCCAACAAAATAAATACACATGGAACTTTATCAAAAAATGCCTGACCACTGAACCCACTACAATGCAATCAGTGTAAGCTATGAAAAAGGTTAATATTACCATATATCAAAACTTCTCAGAAATTACAAGCATACTATTTCAACCACATGGCATATTGTAGCAGACTAATCAACTAAAGTCCTCTAGAAGATCTTAAGTAGATCAAAAATCCCTGTAGTCCAAGAAAAAACAGGATTCATCTTCAACATATAAGGAGTGTAACAGCTAATAGGTAGGATAAACAGATTAGCAGAGCACACCCATGAACATCAAATAGCAATCAGAACACATTTGTGAAAACTCCTTAATCTCACAACACATGGACAGATGCAGACAGTCATAGTTTCAACTGGGAAACTGAGCATTCTAGACCAAGCTAAATCCAGAAATACTAGTTCTGAATGCAAAGTTTGGCATTAGGATAAACCAGCCATCAAGAGATATACATAGGGATAAATCACATTTACATACCATTCAAAACAGACAATAAAAAAACTAAGAGGGAAACGAAAAAACTAAAACACACCTTTGGCAGCCTACACCAAAATAAACAGTGATTGATGCCAGGAAAAATGAAACAGAAAATGATATCCTAATCAAGGAACTGTTCTGTCCTTATTAGCATTCTTGAGATCCCCGCGCTTTGATTGGCCAAAGCGCGGGGCACTCTGATTGGTCAGGCGAGCTGCGCCGATTGACTCGCTAAGAATCTCCCGCGATTGGTCCATTCGGATCGCGGGAGATTCAAAGCGGTGCCATTGGCCGCGGCCGCCGCGGCTAAAAGAATAAAAGCCGCGATCTTTTTCCCTTTGCCCCAGTTCGGTTCCAACCTCAAATAAAGAGCATGATTTGAAGTCACCGACTCCTGGCATCATTTCGCGGACACAACAGGAACCAAGCAAATAACCAAGCTCAAGAGAGCACCAAGGACTCCATAGTTCAATCCTGCGCTACATATATTATCTTCTATTTTTGCCTGTGTTTTTTATTTATTTTTCTCTGCATTTTTCTTTCTTGGGAACTATGTCAGGGTTGTTTTCCTTTGGTGTAAATGCATTATTTTAAACAAAGTGTCTGAAGTACAGAGCCCCTCATTCAAATATTTTCTTCTCACTAACATCATTTGGAAGGATTTTTTGTTTTTCAAGACAGTAGTGATTGAATTATGTGGTGAAAATAAATTTATTTGAAAATGCACAATGAAGGAATTGGATGAATTGAATTGAACAAGGCAATCACTTTCATGTTTCAGTTTACTTACCCTTCTGAAGGATTTTATTGACGAAGCAGAGTCCAATCATTGAGATTTGCGATTTCAAATCACTCAGTGTCTGTTTAATCCCCACAAAACTGCTGAGTTCTTCACATTTCAGTCCAATCAAAGCTTGTGAGGTATCAGTCATAGCCTTTATTTTGGGGAAGTCCTATGGTAACAAATAGCATTGAAGAGAGTTTACAGTTCAGCAAAATCTTATTTGGATATTGGAGCATGGAGACAACTAGCCTTTTTTCCTTCCTTCGTGTAAGATCCTTCTACATAACACTATTTCTACTCTCTATTGCCCAGAGTCAGAAATGAGACAACTGTACTTCCATAGCCTGCCAAACACAAAAACTCTAATAGGTTACTTGGGAACTTGTATCTAAGGCAGGGGTCCTCAAACTACGGTCCGCTGGCTGGATATGGCCTGCGAAAACCATTATTGTGGCCTACACAGAGCCATGAAGCTGTCCTGCCCACATCTGCCCAACCACCCGCTAGCCCCCATCTTTGGCCAAGTGCAGGATTTACCTTCATGAATTGGAACTAGAAGGTAAGGCAGAGAGGTACTGGAGGCAGGGGGAAAAGGCTTCTGAGGGCCAGGAAGGCCAAAAACGGGATGCACGGAGGTCCCAGGAGGCCAAAACCAGGCCTGTTTTTGGCCAGCAGAGTGCTACTCCCACTAGGTGCTCAGCAGTTGAAAGAGGAGTGGGAGGGAGGAAGGGCTGGCTGGCGGATCAGGCACCACTGAGGCCCCCCTCTTGGGGCTTCCTCTCCAGATCCACTCCAAGCAGTGCCTGCCGGTCCAATCCTGCCTGACAGACCCAGGCTCTACCAGGTTTTAGACCAGCAACCTTCTATTTTGAAGGCAAAATAAAAAATAAAAGACAACTTTAAATGGTAGAGAGAATGATAAACATTGAATTGCTCAAATGGAAATCGCTGCCTCTACGAAGTAGCCAATGAGCAACTGGGGTTATTCTGCAAACAAACTGAGATGCACTATCTGAAAACTTGAGGCTTGAGGAGATGGGAAACCTGTATTAAAAGTCGAAACTAGAAAAATGTGCCCTAGAATTCTTTTAATACTGTATGGAGATATAAGAGAAGGTAATGTTGCCTATCTTATCCCTCCATAAATAGTTGCCAGACCATTCTGATGACGGGTCAACGAGGCAACATAGATAAGTTTTTTGGTGTTGCACAGAAAGTGGCCAGAGTGTTTTTCAGGAATAATAGTTTTCAGTTACTGGAAGAGTCCAAAAGAATGTTAGCAAAAACTTCCTAACCGTATGAGTAGTTGGGAAACCAGTTACTTGAGGTGCTTGACCTCCATTCAATGTTTTAAGTTCTAGTTGAGGGTAGTCACTCATCTGTTGGGGATGCTTTGGTCTCTGGATCAAATTGAGGAGGATGTTGAATGTGGTAACTGTACAGATAGTCCTCAACTTGCAACAGTTCATTTAGTGACTATTCGAAGTTACAACTGCACTAAAAAAAAAAAGGTACATGACCATTTTTACCTTTATGACCATTACAGCATCCCCATGGTCACGTGATTTATGTTCAGATATTTGGCAATTGATTCATATTTAAGATGGTTGCGGTGTCCAGGGGTCATGCAATCACTTTTTGCGAACTTCTGACAAGCAAAATCAATGGGGAAGCCAGATTCACTTAACAATCTGCTACTGATTTTAACAACTGCAGTGATTCTCTTAACAAGTGTAGCAAGAAAAGTCACAAAACAGGGGAAAACTAATTTAACAAATCTTTCACTTAGCAAAATTACTTCTGGGCTCAGTTCTGGTCGTAAGTCAAGGACTACATGTACTTAAATATCTCCAACCCCATAATTCAACTCTATACAGTAATTCTATAATTCTGGATGGATGAAATATTAATTTTCATTTTAGGTTCATCTTTCTAACTTACCCTGTCTGCTTTTGGGAATCCTAATCCATGATATATTATTTAAAGACTTAATACAGTTATCAGGCTTATATTTAGTATAATTATCAGAAGAACACTGCATATCATTCATTATTGGATGTGTGTGTGTGTGTGTGTGTGTGTGTGTGTTGACTAGTCATTGCAGTTTTCTTGGAAACATTTTTCAGAAGTTGTTTGCCCTCGTCTCTTTCCTTAGGCTGAGAATGTGTGTCCCAAGGTCACCCAGCTGGTTTGTGCTTAAGATGGGACTAGAACTCAGAGTCTCCTGGTTTCCAACATGATGCCTTAACCACTACACCAAACTGATTGACAAGTTGCTTATTGTGGTGTATTAAATCAATCACGCTTCATTCAATGAATCATGGTTAATCAACTTGTAGCTGACCAGGGTATGTGGTCTCAGTTACAATATGAAAACTAAACTTTACCTGCAAAAATTGAAAGTCACTTGGATCGTCCATCAGATTTGTCAGCCACAGTTTCTGCTTCTTAAGATCTGCAATTTGCTTGTGTCTGCTTTGAACAGAATTTCCCATAACAAGTAAAGCTGATTTTTCCTCTTGATCAATGAAGTCCATCACCTTAGTCTGCAGTCGCTTTAATTCTTTTAATATCTCTGTAAAGGCCCAACTAACTTCATCTCTGGCATTCTTCACCACTTTCTGTAAAGAATGGAAAAAATAAAATATAGCATATGTCCATCTATTATCTATCTTGATTTAAGGCTCTTCCAGGGGAAAAAACACAACCTATGGGTCTATTCGAGAAAAGAGATTGGCTTCCTTGTGTACCTATGACTCATCATCAGATCTGTGGGATAACATCACATTCTGGTTTCCTCTGGGGTGGTTCTTGGGAAATTGATATCTTCCATCTGCCTAAATTGAAGCAATAAATAGACAGGGACGATCATATACACCCAATGGTGTGATAGTGGAGGGGAAGAAAGTTTAGCTAGTTCCAAATCTCTAGCCCATCTGAAACAATCCTTAATAAGGGACAGCTTTTTTTCAGTGGTGGAAAACACTGAATGAAGAATGTCTCAGGTTCAGTCCATGCCATCTACAGGGTCATTGGAGAAGGTTCACCCTGGAATCTTAAGAAAAACAATTGCTGCCAGCTAGTGATGGATCAAAGTTTTGATTCAATATAAAGCAACTGTCACAATACATGCAACTGAAATTCTCAGAATAGTTGCAAAATGCAGGTGTATTTCGTATAAGAGGCAGACAAGTGTTAAAGCAGGTGCACGTATATGTTAAAACCCTAATTCTCTGTTTGCTACTAGCCATGTGGGTTGAAGACCAAAATATATGGGCAATACCAATTTACCTTTCACAGAGTTATAGATAGAGCAAGGTAGAACATATTCAGCATGGGCTGTTAGTCTTAGGATTGCTAGTTAAGAGTCTTGTCTATGGGATCCAAAGATACACATGAAGCTAATGACTTCAGAATCCATAAGGAGATATCACCACAGAGAAAGAGACAATAGTGAATGTCAATAAGGATCACAATTATTTGAAATACTACATTGTTTTTTATTTAAGTAGTTAGGTGATTTAGAACCAGAACTGAATGATTTAATGAAGATCATTTTTATAAACCATATTCCCGACTTCAGGTTGAAAATTCACTACTCTTTCTTCCTCTCCCAATCCATCATTCTATATTGCCTAATATTGGGGGGGGGGGGGGGGGAGGGGAGGGGAGGGGGGAGACCTTGTCAAAAAAAAGTATGCTGGTTGAACTGTTAAATGGCTTTGATTGGAAATAACACCATTGCCTTCTAAAAAGTTGCAGTACTTATATCATCATCATAATCTACATATGTGTTTTCCAACCTTGGCAATTTGAATATGTGTGAACTTCAACCCCCAGAAATTCCCAGCCAGCATGAATTCTGGGAGTTGAAGTGTTACGAACTAAGCAAACTCGTTAGTTTGCTATTCTAGTAGTTTTCTTTCCACAAAAGGTTCCTAGCCTGCACTTCTGATTGGCCCATTGACAGTGGATTGTGATTGGTTGCTTTTGGTTGAATGGATTGGCTGATAGCGGGTCGCTGCTGATTGGACGCTCTCAGCGCAGCAAACTCAAATCATTGGGTGTTGTGACAGCAGCCAGCTCTATAAAAGGAGCTGCTGCTGCCCTAGTTGTTCGCTCTATTCTGAAGTCACTAATAAAGAATTGGAGTCACTATTCGATGCCTCGTCTCCATTCCTTGTGCCCACTCTCCCAGATCTAACACTGGCGACGAAGATGGGATGCGGAGACGAGAGAGCTGAATGAACACTCATTAAACGCAACAGAGCACGTGGCTGAGAGCGCACCAATCGCGGCAGAATGACCAGCGGTGCCATACCACCCGCTCCATTTGACCCGGTTAACGAAGACTGGGACTCGTATATGGACAGGTTTCAGATGTTCCTGGAGACCAACAACTTGAAGGATGCTACACCTGGCAAGAAACGAGCTGTGTTCCTGGCTCATTGCAGGCCTGCCATTTTTAAGATGGCAAAGGCACTTGCAAAACCAGCTGAAGTCAAGACGATGGACTGGGACAATCTCGCCCCAATCCTCCAGGCCCATTATACCCCAGCAGTGCCAACACTCATCAGGAGACAACGAATTTTACCAGAGGAACCAACAGGAAAGCGAAAGTGTTGGAGACTTCATCGCGGACCTCAGAAACCTGGGAGGACTCTGTGGTTTCGCAAATCTCGAAAAAGCCAGGAGAGATCGAATCGTTCTGGGTCTAAAAGACCCCACAACCCAGAATAAGATTATGGCAAAAGGGGACATCGCCCTCGCAGATGTCATTGCCAATGCTACTGCAGAAGAAGCAACCAGGAGGTTGGCAGCTCAAATGCACCAAGCGAACGCACCGCACCGCCAACTCGCCAGTGACCCTACGGCCCCTTCCGAGAGGCACGCAGCTACAACCCACCATGAAGATCTTGAATCCTCCTCAGAAAGTGAAGAAGAGGAGGTCAACGGACTCAGTTCAGACCGAGATCAGCGAGATCAACGGACTCGTAAACCCCCGTATCAGTGTGCTGGATGTGGGGGAAACCACCCAAGGTCAGACTGCAAATTCCTAAACGCCCTCTGCCGCTCCTGTGGAAAGAGGGGCCACATTGCAAAAGTCTGTAGAGGCAAGTGAGGGTCCAGCCCAAACCAAAGAGAAAATAATTTCCGGCAGACAACAGGCACCCCACCAGTAAATCGGGATCGCCCAAGTAACCAATGGAACCACTACTACAGAAATCGAGTGCCAGCCACTTCTACCAGATGAGAAGAGGCACACCAAACCATCACCATCAGCCACGTTTCATCCCTTGATGCAAGAAAGATCCGAGTAAAGGTCACCATTGAGGACCGTCCATGTGTTATGGAAGTTGACTCCGGGTCCTCCCTATCAATGGTCTCCTGGAAAACCCTCAAACAGCTGATCCCTGACATCCGTCGCCAGGATCTCAGCCCTCAGAGAATTATATTGAAGGACTATCAAGGAAACAGGATCCAGGTCGCCGGTTCCAGCCACGTCCAAGTATCCTTCAAAGACCACACAGCAACTCTACCACTTACAGTCATCGATAAAGATCGACCCAGCTTGTTAGGCTTGCATTGGTTCGCGCCACTTGGAATCGAACTGGTGGGCATCAACCAAACTGAAAGCGATGACTGGGAAGCGGCCCTCGTCCAAGAATTCCAGGAAGCTAGGCACCGAGAAGCTAGGCAAGTACAAGGGATCCCCCATATCGTTTAACCTCTGCCCAGATATTGTACCCATTCGCCTTAAGCCCCGTCGAGTGCCTTTTGCACTCATACCAAAGATTGATGAACAATTGGACAAATTAATAGCCCAAGGCGTATTGGAACCGATTGACCACACCTGATGGGAGACCCCAATAGTAACCCCCATAAAGCCTGATGGATCTCTGAGAATTTGTGGGGACTACAAGGCCACCCTAAATCACGCACTTCAGCAGAGCGCTTACCCCGTGCCTGTGGTCCAACACCTACTGCACTCCCTTGGGGGGTGGGAAAATATTCACAAAATTGGGCCTAGCCCAGGCATACCAGCAGCTGCCTGTAGATGCAGAGACCGCAGAAGCCTAAACTATATTCACGTACAGAGGGGCATTTAAGTGTAATAGACTCCAGTTCAGAGTGAGCGTGGCACCAGGCATCTTCCAGAGTCTGATGGAGAGATTATTACAAGGTATAAAAGGGGTCATGCCATATTTCGATGATGTCTTGATAGCTGCCCCCACTAGAAGTATACTAGAAAAGCGGCTAAGAATGGTCCTCCAAAAATTTAAAGATGCTGGCCTGAAGGTCAAGAAGGACAAGTGCCAACTATGTACAGAGAGGGTTGAATTCCTTGGTTACCTTCTTGACAAACAGGGAATTCACCCTACTGAGAAAAAATTGGCTGCAATCAAAAACGCCCCAAGACCTAAGAACAAAACAGATCTTCAAGCCTTCCTGGGACTTATTAACTTTTATAACATCTTCCTACCCCAGAAGGTGACTGTTGCTGAACCCCTGCATAGGCTCCTCGATAAGAAGGCTTCCTGGGTTTGGGGACATCGAGAAGAATGAGCTTTTCAGCAAGTTAAAGACCTTTTAACATCCAATGCCGTATTGATACAATATAACGTCACCTGTGACGCCTCACCGTTTGGAGTAGGAGCCATTCTGAGCCACGTCCTGCCAAACGGCACTGAGGCACCCATTGCATTTTTTTCCAGAACTTTATCTAAAACTGAAAGAAACTATAGCCAATTAGATAAAGAGGCTCTCGCTATTGTGGCTGCGATTAAATGATTCCATGAGTACATGTATGGAAGGTCCTTTTCTATAATCACCAATCACAAACCATTACTGGGCATCTTGGCGGGGATAAGCCAACTCCCCATATCTTATCGCCAAGAATGACACACTGGTCAGAGTTTTTAGCTGCATACGACTATCAACTACAACACCGACCGGGGAAAGCCATTCCCCACGCTGACGCCCTGAGCCGCTCACCGCTACCAGAAGTCATAGACGACCCAGCTCCAACCCTAGCTGTACTACAGATCGAGACACTCCCTTCACCACCGCTGACTGCGCAAGACATCGCATCTGAAACAAGGAAAGACCCTTGTTTAGCACGAGTCCTCAGCTGGGTAGAAAGAGGTTGGCCTGACAACGAACTCAACGAAAACTTCAAGCCTTTCAAGCACAGGCAGACATAACTTTTCACCCAAAAGGGATGTGTGTTATGGGGAGACAGAGTTGTCATCCCAGAAAGACTTCAGCATAAAGTCCTAAAACTATTGCACGATGGACATCCGGGTATCATGCGGATGAAGGCACTCGCAAGGAGCTACGCTTGGTGGCCAGGCATAGATAAGCAAATAGAGACTTGGGTGGCCACCTGCAACAGGTGCCAGGAAACATGCTCAGCTCCACCGAAAGCACCACCAACTGAATGGGAAGCACCCCGAGGTCCCTGGTCCCGTATCCACATCAATTTTGTGGGACCCACCAAAGGGCATAAATTTCTCATAACAGTGGATGCCTATTCCAACTGGCTTGAGGTCCACAAAATGAAGAACACCACCACAGAGGCAGTCGTTAAAAAATTAGACTATTTGCCACACATGGGTTGTCAGACGTCTTGGTTTCAGACAATGGCCCACAGTTCACCGCCTTGGCATTTGAACAGTACCTAGCAGACCGGGGGATACGCCATGCCTTAACATTGCCAGCTCACCCTGCGGCCAATGGTAGGGCTGAACGAATGGTCCAGTTCATAAAGAAGACCTTACACAAGATGGAACAAGGGAACATCCATGACAAAGTAACCAGGATGCTTCTCCTCCAACATATCACTCCAAACAGCACCACAAACAAAACCCCAGCCGAGCTCCTGATGGGCCGGAAACTTCGATCACATCTTGACCGTCTACACCCTGCCTACACGCCGGAAAAGCCTCTGGGTTCCAGTAGCAAGTACCGCACATTCAAGGTAGGCGACCCAGTCTTTGCAAAAAACCTTACCGGTGACCCTTTGTGGGTCCCTGCTACCATAACGCAACTTACGGGTCCCCGTTCCTACCGTTTGCAAACTAATGATGGGAGACTGTGGAAGCATCACATCGACCAGTTACATTCCAGGCTGGCATCTACCCCTTTCACAAGCCCTGAACTCCAAACCAGGGGGGGAAGGGAAATCAAGGGGGCCAAAAATGAACTAGTACCTGATCCAGTACGCGAGACTCAGCGACCAGCGCAACTAAACCTGGAGTGCTCACCGTCCGAAGAGAAGCCGGGACAGATGGCCATCTCACCGCGGAGCAGCACGGCGGCATCAGCAATCCTAGAGAATCCAGACGGCAGCCTTGACGGGAGTAGAGATGACAACTCCGAGTCACCCAAAGGAGAAGTTGGATCACTGTTACCACTGAGTCTAACAAACAACCCACCGGAACCAGAGTCCAGCCAAGGACTGATGGAGCAACGTAGATCAGGTAGGCAGGTGAAATGACCTGCCTACCTGCGTGAATACATCACCCCACCCTTGAGACGGAATCTAGGGGGGAGGGGTATTACGAACTAAGCAAACTCGTTAGTTTGTGATTCTAGTAGTTTTCTTTCCACGAAAGGTTCCTAGCCTGCACTTCTGATTGGCCCGTTGACAGCGGATCATGATTGGTCGCTTTTGGCTGATCGGATTGGCTGATAGCGGGTTGCTGCTGATTGGATGCTCTCAGCGCGGCAAACTCAAATCATTGGGTGTTGTGACAGCAGGTGGCTCTATAAAAGGAGCTGCTGCTGCCCTAGTTGTTGCTCTATTCTGAAGTCATTAATAAAGAGTTGGAGTCACTATTCAATGCCTCGTCTCCGTTCCTTGCGCCCACTCTCCCAGATCTAACATGAAGTCTACACCTCTTCAAGCTGCCAAGGTTGGAAAACACTGCCATGTATGGTTGGCCCACTTGTCAGCACTAGACCTGTGAAAATTGTAGTAGGCATCTTAATGGTTGAACATGCAGTTCAGGTATAGATGCTTATCCCAGTCTTGTCTGCTACTATCTTCCGATTTACTGCTGTTGGGGAAGTTGTTTTGCCCCACCCTCAACTAAGAAGATCCAAACTTCTTTCATCCATTTTTCTCACGTGCAGCTCACCATAAGGTAATTCGCTCTTGCCCTATGTTTCTGATGGTCTTCTGCCAACATCAGGATCTGGTTTTCCACACTGGCATATATTCTCTGGACCTCCACCTGGGAAAGAAATGCCCCCATCAAAATCAACACATTTGTGTAATCACAAAGCCATCGGAGATATACAGAATCTGTTTCTTTAGTGTACAGGCTTTCCTGCCCAAAGGCCTTCTTTCCTATAAAAATTAAAGCCAAATGCACAGAATGCGGGGTGCTTATATATTAAAGTATCAGTTGGGAAAAATATCTTTTTACCAAACATTCATAAACCTTCTGTCTCAATTCAAGTTTCTATTGCAAAACAAACAAACAAACAGCATACTTTATTACCAAGCACACCAACCTGTTATCTGTGAACCCAGTGTGGTTGCATAAACTTTCCTTCATACCCATGAACAATTTTCCATCCTCGTCTTTAAAAAAAAAAAGTTAAACCAAATACATATTTTGATTAGCACCAGTTTTCAGAATACAGTATTATTTCCAAGAATACCTATGGATTCTGCAGAGCTCAGTGTTTTTTGTTTTAAATCCCATATGCCCACCCAAAAGAGCAAACTAATCAAGGGGCTGCTAGTATTACCATAGAGTGACGGAGAGGGTAGAAGAGAGAAGATGGCAATGAACAACCTCATCTACCAGCAGTAAATATGAATTCAGAACCCCACTTTCTAAAGCAGTTATTTTGACTGAGCAAGAAGTTAGTGGCAGCCAATTTCCTTGAGAGTTCATGGTATGTTCTCAGAGAGGCAAATATCCCTGGAAAATTGCATTAGATCAATTGTCCCTGCTGCCAAAGCCCACACTTTCAATCTCATCCTTATACAGCTTCTGCATAAATTTTGTTTTTGTTTTTATTACGAATCAGGTGATCTTTCTCTTGTGAGGGATGTGTGCTAACTTTAAAAATGTTTATTTATGGTTAAAGGGGAAGGGGGCTGTTTATTTCAAAGTACCATGGCATTTTGTTTGTTAGTTTGATTTACCTGGTCTGGGGTCCTTCAAATAGGTTTCCAGATCATAAGTTCACAATCGTGCCTAACGCCCCTGTCCTATTGTCCCCATTTATCTGTACCTATTTCCTGTATTCTTACTCATGTTTATACTATACCTATTATCTTGTAAATGATGGACAAATAAAATAAATAAAATAAATCAGAATCAGCTAGCACCAAGCTAATAAAGACTGCTTTATGCTCATTAAGACATCAAGGTTAGGAGAAGAAGAAGAAAAAAATTCACTAGCAGCTCTTTGCAGAACTTAGCCCTTTTGCTGCAGCAATAGAACAAGCTAAGGGAATACTTTTTATACTGAGTTTTGTTTTTCTTCCTCTCCTCTATGTTTGGATACAGAAACATGATAAGGCTACAGAAATCATGGCCTAAGGATGGAAGAAAAAATGGCTGATGCCATGCAGATGTGTCAAACTAGTGGTCCATGGGCCGGATGCATCATGTACAGGCCATGCCCATCCCAGCTCAGCAAAGAGAAAAACATCACAATATATCACATGACAGCAATGTGATGCAAAAAGTTTGGCACTTGTGCCATAGAGAAAATACATTTCTGTGATTCTGACACTCCCCAATGTGGCTGAACAACTTGTAAGAATGGCTGGTGATGAACATATATATGGCAGAAACAGAAAAACTAACGTTCAATCCACAAAGTGTGGGAGGAATCTTGGCATATGAAAGAACCTTACAGAGCAAGGAAATACTGCATAAAAGAGGAGAAATAGTCAGCATGAAAGCGAAACAATGAAAGCAGTGTGTACATTAGGATTCTGATCCTGACCTGGACCTCAAACAATTGAATGACATCTATTTTACAACCCCCAGTCCATATCAACTAAGGCAGGGATATCAAACTCAAGGCCGGATTCGGCCTGCCAGGTGCTTAAATCTGGCCTGCGGGGCCAGCCTGGAAATATCAAAGGACCAGCCTGCCGTGCTTCTGCCAGCCAAAACAGGCTACGGGGGGCTACCTGTGGACTCCGTGCAGTCTGTTTTCACACCTCCCCCATGGCCTCCTATAGCATTCTGCCAGCCAAAAATGGGCCACACGGGGTCCTCATGGGGCCTCCACATGGCACATTTTTGGCTGGCAGAATGCTCCAGGAGATGCCGGTCCTGTTTTCCCCCACCCCCACTGGCCTGCGGTGAACTACAGTGATAATCCAGCCCTTGAAGAAATCCAGTTTGACAACCCTGAACTAAGGAGTGTAACACGTATGAAAAAACTTTCTACCTGTAGCGATGGATACTTTTATAGGTTATCTGATGAGATATGAGAACCTGACTCACTTCTATTACTCAAAGCTGCCTTCCATAAAAACAAAGGCAAACAGGGGTACACTCTCACACACAAGGCATGTACAAAAACTACTAACTTCTTTCTTGCTTCGTTCTTGCTTCAGAGAAATGACTTCATGGTTCTTATGCTCTTCCCGGACACAGATTTGGCAAATAAATTTGCCTTCCTCTTTGCAGAATATCTCTAGCAGCTTACGATGTTTTACACACATGCTGCCTTTCAAGTCACTGAGAGGTTCCACCAGCTGGTGGTTCTTGAAAATCTTGTCTGTGTAGTGAGACTGGATGTGGTTATCACACAAGGAAGCTATACATTGCAAGCAAGACTTGACTGCTTTTAACTTTCGCTCAAAACAAAAATCGCATGGTACATTCTTGAAACTAGCCGCCTTCTGTAGATCTTGAGTTTCCTCCCGTGCAAATCTCATTGCAATTTCTCCCAAGGTTACATTTTTGTGGAGCTGAGGTTCTGAACTGAAGGGTTCCCGGCACTGAGGGCAGTATGGTTGTTCTCCAATCAGAGCTAGGTGTTCCCAATAAACCTGCAAGCAATTCATACAGAAGTTGTGCCCACAGTCTGTGGTGACTGGGTCTCTGAATACCTCATGGCATATTGGACACACAATATTGTCTTCAAGGAAAAGAAAGCCAATTTTCTGCATTGAAACAGGAAACTTTATTCTTGGCTTTGATTCACACGATTTTCAGCTATGTCCAAGCCAGTCACCTATTAAAAAAGAAATCTGTAAAACAGGGACTTTTGACACTCAAGGGTTACATACATATGATTTTTAAGTCCATGACTCAGAAATGTATACTTGTGCATTCAGGTACCACTCAAACCTTTACTTTGCATTCTCTCTCTTGCGCTCATTCACTCACTCTGCATGTGGCAAACTAATCCCTGCAGTTTTCCTGGAAATATTTTCAGATTCAGGCCCTAGAGCTGAGATAAAGTGATTGGCCCAAAATCACCAACTGGCTTCATGCCTAAAGCAGGTGTCAACTCATAAAACATTCCTATGCCTGTTTAGCAGTTGCCATAAAAAAAGGTGAAAGTACATTCCAACCCCTATCTTTAAAAGATTGTAACTAAAACACCAGAGTTTTTGCCCGGGAATATATTTAATTGGAGAATGTGAATGATGACATCCAGCCTGTGAAGTGCTCAGTTGGAGAATCTAGTTTATTTTTTCTTAATGGGAATTTGGCAATGGTCACTCCTATTGCTCAGAGCACTTTTGTGCTATTCCTTCCCATAATGGCAATGTTAGGAATAGCACCATAATCTCATTTAGGTAGAGGTGAGCTCTTATCTTTCCTGTGCTTTTGTCAGTTTAAAACTAAAAAGTGATAAATTTCCATAATGTGGGAATGCTCAACCTTCGAACAACCCACACTCCTTCAACATTAAAATGGCTGCGCCTATTTGAACAGCTAAAGCAGTACAGTATTTAAATCAATAGATTTCTTCATTGCTTTGATTTTTTTTTAAAGAATGCAATGACTTCAGGCAGTATACAAAGATTAAAAACCTAACAGTTAAAAACAATAAGCCATGGCACCAAAGATAAAGGATATCTTCCAATTATAAATTGGGATCAAACTGGATCTGTTTGAAAGAGTTGATACCATAGAAACACGAATAACATCCCTTGACACCATAGTAGCATCCCTGGATGCTTTAAAAGAAAGATTATCCAACCTTGAAAAAAAGACACAACGCAAAAACCTGAACCTCCAATAGCTACAAACCACATCTCTACCCAACAACCACAACCCAATCCACAAAAAAACATAAATCAGACAAATAATGATATCCCAATCCTCATCAGAGAAGCTGTTGAGCGTGAACAGAAACATCCAAACACCATCTTATTTGGTCTAGAGGACATCGATGACAATGATGACATCAGAACTGTCCGAAACATCATCAGTGATTATCAAGCATCAACCATCTCTCCTGATGAAATACTTGACATTTCCCGCATTGGCCGAGAGCTCAAAAACAGAGACGGCTCTGTGGCCCCACGCTTCTGCAGAGTCATTTGCAAAAATGAATCAAGCAAACGTAAATTCATTTACACTATAAATTCACTTGCCAAAAGCAACACCAACCATAAGAACCTCCATTCTTGCCCTGACCTAACCATACAGCAACGTGCCCGCTCCCGTGTACTCCGCACAGAACTCAAAAAATGTCTAGACAATGGAGAGAAGGACCTGTACATTGATTACTGTGCTGACTGTATCAAAAGTAAGTCACACAACCCGCAACTCAGCTTCAACCTTCAATCACAACCCTACTTCAACCAATCCACCATCACCCAAAACTAGTCACGCACGCCCCTAACTATCTCAATTCCAACTACAGCTGGCCTTAAATGCAAGCTACTCAATGTAAGAAGCCTTGTGAAATAAAATGTCTGAATTTGTCCTCTTACTAAATATGGCTAAATTCGACACCATATTTGTCTGTGAAACATGGCTCAACGCATCTCTCCCTGACTCCATTACCACAGTAAGAGACTATCATGTTTACTGATCAGATCGTGAAATTCATAGAGGAGGTGGTGTTGCTATCTTCTATAAAAAGTCCTTACATCTAAAAAACATCCAACTTACCCAGGAGCTTGCTATTCCTGAGATCATCGTCTATGAACTGTCCTTAAATATCACATTTCGATTCTTACTATGTTACAGAGCACCTGATTATGACATCGAACATGTAAACAAGCCAAATTCACTACTAACATGGGCAACATTCTGCTCACATGCTTTTATCTATCTTAGTGATTTCAATCTAACTCATTAACGATCTCATCTTCTGCAATAGTTTGAATTTAATTTACGGAATACAAACTAAAGAACCCTTTTCCAACAGTGACCACAATATGATTGACTTTTGTCTCAACACACACCCACACAAAAATCATCACAATGATGTAATCCCCAATTATAACTTCAAAAAAGCAACTATGATCTTATAGACAACGATCTCTCATCCCTTGATTGGCAATCTCTATTCACTGGATGCAATACTGTTGAAGACCATTACAACATATTTTTACTTGAAGTCAAAAGAGTCATCAAACTATATGTACCAATAACAACTCCCAAAACAACAACAAAAAAAAGAGATTACCCATAACAATAAGGAAACTTCAATCCAAAAAGAGATCTTTCTGGAGGAAAAACAAATCTGGTCACGTTGCCAACTTCAAAAGCCGATACAAAAATTTATGCCACCAGATAAAGACTGAATGCACCAATTATCACATTAAACAAGAGGAAAACCTTCTACGCACAAATTCCACCTGCGCTTTTTACAATTTTGTAAACAACAAACTAAAAGACCCACCCCTGATAGGACCTAATAGTAAAGACTGCAATGACAGCACCATTAAAGCCAACATCTTTAACACATTCTTTGGCTCAGTATTTGTAAACAGCAATGGATCATGCCCAGTATTTCCTAGCTGAACCACAGAAAACTATAATGATCTAATATATATCGATTTTACAGAAGACAATGTTGAAAAAGCACTACGCAATCCAAAACCATCTCTTTTTTGTGTGTGTAATTTTTTTATTAATTTTTAAAGACAAACATAAACAAACAAAACATAAAAACATCAACTTTTCTTCCAAAAGTATACAAGTAGTGTGGTGGTTGGTTTACAAGTTTTTTGTGCATCCATTTCATAGTCATCAATTACAGTTACATTGCATAATAACTCAAATTCTCAATCAGAAATTAAATACCCGAGTATCATTATTAATTAATCATTTGACAATAACTTTATTCATTCATATTTTGTGAGATATCTATAATTTACTTAGTATTATTTTATAACAATTGATATAATCCTACCATATGTGGTGGACTTGTGAGGATGCTAGAAAATATTGGACTATAATTCGCATGTGGTTGGAAAAAATGACAAAGAAACATATAGACTTGAAACCAGAGATCTTCTTATTGGGAATTTTACCTGATATATATAGTAAAGATTTGAAATACCTGATTGTAAACGTATTAACAGCGGCCAGGATTGTATTTGCTAAAAATTGGAAGAATGAGAAAATACCATTACAGGAAGAAATTATTAAGAAAATATTGGAATGTGCTGAGATGAGCAGATTGACATTTGAAATTAGAGAGCAAGAGGATAAACAATTTTATGAAATTTGGGATCTTTTTTATAAATGGCTAGATGATAAAATACGACAATAGAATAGTTAGAATGTTAGATAGTAAGAAATATCTTTATTTTGCTATTATTTTGTTATTTGACATTATATTTATAAAGGGTTTTTTAGGATTGATTTGATATGATTATATGATTTGTTATAGAGTAAACTGGTTTAAAGTATTGTTAGCTCATAAAGCATGAATGATTAAAAATATAGTCAAAAGCTTCTTTTTTTTAGTGATATTAGGATATATAAGTTTGGATTGACAATATGAGTTGTTATGTAACATAATTGTAATTGAGACTACAGAATGAATGCACAAAAATGATGAACCAACTGACACACTGGATGTACATATGAGAGTTGATGTTTTTATGTTTTGTTTGTTTTGTTTGTAGAAAATTAATAAAATCTTTTTCAAAAAAACAACAACAATTGATATAATCCTCCCAAATCTATCCTAAAAAATTTTTATAGATATACTAAAAAAGAAAAAAAAATGTTTATATATTTATTATTTCTTAAGATTCTACATATTTCATTATTGTATTTTATTATCTAACCATTGATAGAAAAGGTACCAAATTTTATAAAATTGTTTATCCTCTTGCTCTCTAATTTCAAATGTCAATCTACTCATTTCAGCACATTCCAATATTTTCTTAATGATTTTCTCCTGCGATGGTATTTTCTCGTTTTTCCAGTTTTTAGAAAATACAATCCTAGCCGCTGTTAATACATTTACAATCAGGTATTTTAAATCTTTACTATATGTATCAGGTAAAATTCCCAATAAAAATATCTCTGGTTTCAAATCTATATGTTTTTTTGTCATTTTTTCCAACCACATGTGGATTTTAGTCCAGTATTTTCTAGCATCCGCACAAGTCCACCACATATGGTAATATGAGCCAGGTATCTGATGACATTTCCAACATTTTTCAGATTTGTTCTTGAACATTCTTGCTATTCTTGTCGGGGGAAAATGCCACCTGTAAAACATCTTATACAAATTTTCTTTATATGCTGTTGACATTGTCATTTTATAATTTTGAGACCACAATTTTTGCCATTTTCCTAAATCAATCCCATATCCAAAATTCTTCTCCCAAGCAATCATAGTTTCGTTAACTTGTTCTTATAGTTTAATTTCTAATAAATATCCGTACAGGTTTTTAATCACCTTTTCATCAGTACCTGTCAAAATCTTATCTAAGTCAGTCAATTTGTCATAAAATCCTTCTGTTTTGAAATCATTATCATACCTTGAATATATTTGCGCATATGAAAACCAATTCATCTTTATACCTTGTTCCTCTAGATTTTGCATCGATTTAAGTTCATCCTTTTCATTCAATATTTCCCTGTATCTAACTGTTTGTTCCTTCTTATATATTATAGGATCAGAAAATGCTTCTATAGTTGATAACCAGACTGGAATTTTCAAATAACATTGTCTTTTAGTCTTCTCCCAATTTAACCACAAAGACTCCCGTATATGGTGTCTTCTAAAATATCCCTGTATTTTAGTTCTCTTGTACCATAAAAAAGCGTGCCACCCCAACAACAAATCATGTCCTTCTAATGTCAACAATCTAGTATTTCTTAATGTTATCCATTCCTTCACCCACATCAAATTTATAGCTTAGTAATACTGCTCCCAATTAGACAAACCAAATCCTCCTCTAATTCTAGCGTCTTGCAAAAGTTTTAACTTTATTCTCGCTTTCTTACCTTGCCATATATATTTCAACACAATTTTACTTAAATCTTCAAAATAGTCTTTTCCAAGCCTAATTGGGATTGTTTGAAACAAATATAAGATTCTGGGTAATATCTTGATAGTTGAAATTCTCCCTATTAATGACAATTGTAGGTTTTCCCATTTCACCAAGTCAAGGGCTATCTGCTGCTTAAGTTTAATATAATTGTTCTCTTTTAATGTATTATATCTTGCTGTAAGATGTATCCCCAAATACTTAATCTTATTTGTGATTTGAATTTTCAATAGATCTGCCAATTCTTCCTTTTGTCTTGATAGCATATTCTTTGTCAAAATCTTTGTCTTATCTTTGTTAATTTTCAAACCCGCCACCTTGCCATATGCGTCTATCTTTTCCAGTAATTTTGGTGCTGTTTCTAAAGGGTCTTCTAAGATAAAGACCAGGTCATCCGCAAAGGCTTGCAATTTAAATTCTTCCTTTTTAATTTTCATTCCTTATATACTCTTTTCATCTCTAATATTTCTATTTAGCACTTCCAAAGTTAGCACAAATAGCAAAGGTGACAGTGGGCACCCTTGTCTTGTTCCTTTTCTTATATTAATAGAGTCTGTCAATTCTCCCTCTATCATTACCTTTGCCGTTTGCTTGTAGTATATGGCTTCTATTGCTTGAATAAATTTTCTGGCAAACCCCATCTGTTCCAAAAATAACAACATGAACCGCTAGTTCACATTATCAAATGCCTTCTGTGCATCCAAAAATATCAAAGCCATTTGCTTTTCAGGGTGTGCCTCATAGTATTCCAAAGTATCCAAAATTACTTTCATATTATCTTTAATTTGTCTCTTTGGCAGAAATCCATTTTGATCAGAATGGATAAAGTTATTTAAATATTTTTTAAGTCTTTCTGCCAATATTGAAGCAAAGATTTTATAATCTGCATTTAGTAGGGAAATAGGTCTATAGTTCTTAATCTGCAATGGATCAGTTTCTTCTTTTGGAATGAGTGTGATATAGGCTTCTGACCATGATTGGGGTATCTTCTTCTTCAACATAACTTCATTCATAACTTCTAAAAATGGAAGATTCAATGCTTCTTGTAATGTTTTGTAAAATTCTGCCAGAAGTCCATCTGGGCCTGATGCTTTTCCATTATTTTGTTTCTTAAGTGCTTCAGTTAATTCCATCATTGTTATATTGCTTTCTAGCATTTTTTCAGTCTCTTTAGGTATCTTGGGTAAGTTAGCATTCTGTAACTACTGCTTAACTCTTTCCACATCAATATTCTCTTGCTTATATAGTTTCCCATAAAAATCTCGGATAATTTCCTTCTTTTCTTTGATGCCATGGCAAACTTGATCATCTATTAACTGTAGTATTTTCCTTGATTCTTTTTCTTTTCTCAACTTATATGCTAACCATCTACCTGGTTTGTTTGCATCCTCAAAGTAGTTCTGTTTAGCACCTCTAATTTTCTGTGCTTATTCTTCTTTCTCTATTTGACCCATTTTGTGTTTAACTATATCCATTTTTAGCTTAATCTCCTTTTTCTGTGGCATTTTCTGTAACTCTTTTTCAAGTGTTTTATACTCATCTTCTAGTCCTTGGTGGCTTGCCTTTTCCTAATATTCCTCTTCCTTGTATAATCTATTATCAAGCCTCTAGCATATGCCTTCATTGTATCCCATACATTCTGAATTGATGTGTCTTCTTTTTTATTTTCTCTAAAGAAAAAGGCCAGTTCTTTCTCCAACTGCTGTGTAAAGTCTTTTTCCTTTAAGATAGTATTGTTTAGCGTCCCTCTCGATCTTCTTTTTTGTCCATTTGATTGTCATTGGATTGTGGTCTGCCCAAGTACTTGTTTCAATATTTACTTCTTGAATATTAGATAATAATTCTGTTGACATCCATATCATATCTATTCTGGACCATGATAAGTGTCTATTTGAGTAAAAGGTGTATTGTTTGGTTTTAGCATTTCTTTCTCTCCATGTATCTTTTAAATTTAATTCATCAACCATTTTAAAAAAGGATTTTGGGAGTGTCTTTCTGTTTTGCTTTGTTGTTGTTGCTGTATAGTCCAGTTTGTCTACAATTCCATTAAAATCTCCCATCATGACTATATTGTCATAGTCCAGTTCAATTATTTTCATCTGTAATTTTTTATAAAATTCTTCTTGTTTATCATTTGGAGCATAAATTACAATGAGGAGTATTTTCATATTATTGTCCATTATTTCCACCATTAATACTCTTCCATCTTCATCGGTATAAATCAATTTTGCTGGAGTGGTCTCCTTAATATATAAAACCACTCCTCTTTTCTTACATTGAGTCAAAGAAGTAAATATTTTCCCTAATTTTGGCTGTACCAACAATTGTTCATATTGTTTTTTAATATGTACTTCTTGTAGACAAATTATATCAAATTTTAGTTTCTCTAATTTATGAAAAGTTTTCCTTCTTTTAACAGCTGAATTAAGTCCATTTATATTAATTGTAATCAATGTTTTCTCTTCCATAATTATATTTTATAGTTAGGTTTGGCAGCTCTCGAAGATCTTGGTTCACATTGTTCTTTGGATTCCACCTGTCTACCTACTGCGCCTTCTTCTTTTTCAGTCTCCATTTGGTCCTCTTGGAATTCGATTAGTGAGATCTCTTTTTCTCCTTCTTCCTCTTTCCTTCCAAAAAATTCTGAATAATTCTGCTTTCTCAATTGAATGAATTCTATGTCTCTGTTCTTGCCATGTGAACATTAACCCTTCCAGGATCAGCTATCTGTAATTCACCTCTCTTTTCAGTAACATTTTAGTCAGGAATCGATATTCTCTTCTCATCTCTCTCACTCTTCTGGGTATCTGTTTTAAGACCAGAATCTCCTTACCTTTGTATTTCAACGTTTCTTTCTTGCCACTTGCAATATTTGGATTTTAATGGCTTTTTTTGTAAATCTGATATGAACTTCTCTTGGTAGGTTATTTCTCATCGCATATCTTGTGAAAACTCAGTATACCTCATCTACTCCATCCATCATCTACTCTTCAGTTATTTCCAAAGCTTCAGCCAATATTGCTATCATTACCTCAGCTAGATTTTGTCCTTTTTGTTCCTCTATATTTTGAAATCTGAGATAAAATTCTGATCTGTCCATCTCCCATCTTAGCATCCCACTTTTATCTTGTTCAACCACAGTTAATCTACTATTGATGTTTCCAATCTTCTTGTCTCTTTGTTTATCTTCTTCAATTTTTTGGAATATCTCATCATACTTTGACATCATTTGTTGAATATTCTCCACTTTTTCATCAGTTTTCTCTGTTCTTTGTTTGATGTTCTCTATTCTCTTTTCAATGGTTTCTGATCTTGTTTTAAGTCCTTGCATAATCATCTGCAGGGTCACTTTTTCTTGTTCTTTGTCTTGTTTTAACATTGTCTGTATTGAACGTTGTTCTCCAGATGGTAGGGAGGCAGAAGTAGAAGTTGAGGAACCAAGGGGTATGAGTTTCCTACTCATTTTAAACAATTCAAAATCTTCAGATTCTTCTAAACCTTAATCCAGTTATGAAGTGGCCAATTATAATTCAAGGTGGAAAATAAAAAATAAAAATGGTAGAGAAAACCCCCCCCAATAGTAATTAAAAAGAAGAAGACAAAATTTCTTCAGGTTCTTCTAAACCTTAATCCAATCGATGGTTAAATTAAAAAAGAAAGAAAAAAAAGGCTTAAAAAGAACAAAAAAGGAGAAAAAATTCTTTGGGTTCTTCAACACCTTAATCCAATTGAAAAGTCTCGAATAAAAAAAAAGATGCAGAAAAATGAACCAAAAGGGTGGATGGTAAAACAAAAAATGCCAGAAGAAAAAAAATAAGAATTTTTTTTTAAGGCTTTCCCTTTAAAATAAAAAGCAAAGTTGAAAATATTACAAAAATAAAGGTTTTAAAAAAAATACAGTAAAGCTGGTAAGGAGGGGTAGCACTACATAAAAGAAATAAAAAGGACACACTGCACTTTATTTAGTTATCTAAGGCTCTTATTATAACTTTCTTTTCCAAAGACTTATCAGCTTTTCTTTTCATAAGCTTGAACACCAAGTTTCAAATGTTGATAGAAATCCAGAAGAACACCTGCAATAACACTCTCTCGTGCTCTTCCCTCAATCTTATCCCATCGCAATGTCCTTGAAAAGGAGTCTCAGGTCTTTCTTTCTCAGCTTCGTCTAAAGCATTTTCAAGCCTCTAGTTGGCAGTGTTACGAAGTTTCTTTACTCTCACTTCCCCCCTCCTTTCCCAGGCAAAACATAATAAGAATTTAAAAAAAGGAAACATTATATAAAAAGGAGAAATAACTAAAGGGAGCCTCTAGCCTAAAATATTGCAAAATCAAAAAGGAGAAGGTAGATATATATATAAAAAAGGACCAGTCCAGTTAGCAAATACAAAATCACATATGAAAATCCAGCAATAAGAAAAGAAAAGCAAAACCTTACTTTGACACTTCCATTTAAAATTGCCGCTTGTTCACTTCTGTCAAAACTTTTACAGATTCTTTCTTATCCTTAGGGTGTCCTTTTAAGTCTTAGAATACAAAAATGAAAGTTCTCACCAAACCGGCACACTTTCTCTTTCTGCTCTCTTCCGTATCGGAGCTGTCCCAACTTCAGCAGCTTTAATGGCTGCCTCTTTGCCGCTGGTAAGAATAGCTTCTCCCGGATCAACCAGGGACTTTGCGATATCCCTGGGATCTACAGGATGCGCTCTTCACTATCACCATCTCTTCGGGACGGTTTAGATCTGTTTAGACCGTCCAGGGGCAAAGATATCGGCTGCGATCTCAGATCTCCGAGATCACATGCACTATCGTTGCGATGCCAGCGACACCCTCCTCTTCAATCTGAAACCATGTCTATCTATTGGACTGGACAGAATATGTGCCTACTTCTTAAAAAAGCTATTCACTGCCATAGCAGAATCTCTAAGCATAATATTTGAAAAATCTTTCAGGACCAGCTCCTTGCTGAACCTATGGTCACAAGCCATGGTCATCCCCATCTTCAAAAAGGGAGACCCCAGCCTAGTTGAAAATTACAGACCAATCTCTTTATGCTGCGTCACCTGTAAAGTCATGGAATCAATTATTAACCAATCCATTATCCTCCACTTAGAGACAAACAACCTACTCTCTAATAAACAATTTGGTTTCAGAAAAAAAACTATCCTGTAATCTGCAACTCTTACACTGCAAAAACATATGGACTACACAACTCGATCGGGGCAAAACAATAGACACAATCTACATAGACTTCTGTAAAGCCTTTGATTCAGTGGTACATGATAAACTACTCCTAAAACTAAAATCTTATGGTATCTCTGGACAACTGCATAACTGGATTGAAGCATTCCTGTCAAACAGACAAAAATTTGTCAAAATTGGGAGTGTCCTATCAAATTCTGTACCTGTCAATAGTGGTGTCCCCCAAGGCAGTGTTCTAGAACCAACTCTTTTCATACTCTACATAAATGACCTCTGTGATCATATTAAGAGCAACTGCATTCTCTTTGCTGATGATGTAAAGCTGTTCAATACCACAGACAATACTGCTACTCTTCAGAAAGATCTTGACTATGTATCAGAATGGTCAAACAAATGGCAACTTCAAATCTCAACAAATAAATGCTCTATCTTACTACATACTGCCAGGGCCACGCCAGAGCCGTAAGGGCTGGGCAGAGCTGGGAAAGTGAGCCGCAGGTGTGTGTGTGCCTCCTCCTGCCCCTCGTTCCCAAATCTCGCCGGGCGAGCCGCGGCTTCCTCACCTCTCAGCAAGCAGGAGGAACTGGCTGCAGCCCTCTCCTCCGCAGCGCAGACGTTGACCTTGCGGGGAGAGAGAGGGAGAGATCCTCTCAGGCGAGTGCCTTCCCCTGCAGCCCTCCGCACGAAAGGAGGACCCGCCGGTAGGAGAAACTGAACTGTGGAGGTGGGAAGGAAGGGCTGGCTGGCGCTAACCTCACTCGTTCTCCCCGCGTCAGGCTAAGGGTGGTGGCTGTTTCCGCTGCAAGCGGCTCAGACCCGCTGCTGCTGCTCCGCAGCCACCCGCCTGGCCTTTCTTTGAGGTGGAAGAGTTCATTGGGCTGAAGGGACCGGCGCGTCAGAGGTGCACAGTGTAGGGAGGTCGGGGAGGAACTGAAGAAGCCCCAGGAAATTAGCCTCCCCACGTGGGGTTGGGCTGCCCTCTCGGGCAGGGGAGGCTTTGTAAAATAATTTGCTTTACCTTTGAAAGCAAAGGGAAGATGGGAACGCCTGAAGCCAAGTGTCTTCTCAGGGCTCCGGTTGCAGGGAGGAGCCCTGACTGGCTGCACATGGCTGCACCAAATGCCACGGCGTTGCTCTAATGCCACGGCAGCAAGGGAGAAGGGGCAGCAAGGGAGAAGGGAAGTGGAAGGTCTCCTGATATGAAGTGCCCCACCAATGCAGGCAGCATCATATCCGGGCATGCAACAAAAGTGCTTCTTAACAAGCCCCCCCCCGCTTTCCCCCCCATTTCGCATGTTTAATATGGGACTTAATTTGGGGGGAGGGGCTTAATTTGATTTTATGCCAATAAAACATGGTGGGGCTTCCTATTGGTGGAGGCCGTATTGTTGGAGAAACACGGTACATAGCTAAAAAGGCACTAAGAGTTGTTAACCTAATCCTACGTAGCTTTTTCTCTGGTAATAACACCACTACTAAGTAGAGCATACAAAACATTTGCTAGACCAATACTCGAATACAGCTCATCAGTCTGGAATCCACTTTATGTGTCTGATATTAGCACAGTTGAGAAAGTCCAGAAATATTTCACAAGAAGAGTTCTCTACTCGTTGTAGAATACCTTATGCCACCAGACTTGAAATTCTAGACCTAGAAAACCTAGAACTACGCCGTCTTCGGTCTGTTCTAAGTATGGTATATAAAATCATACATTGCAATGACTTACCTGTCAATGAATACTTCAGCTTCAACCATAACAACATGAGCACACAATAGATACAAACTCAAGGTTAACCGCACCAAACTTGATTGCAGGAAATACAACTTTAGCAAGAGTAGTCAATGTCTGGAATACTCTACCTGACTCTGTGGTTTCTTCCCCAAACCCCAAAAACTTCAGACAGTCTACTATTGACCTCACCCCTTTCCTAAGAGGCTTTTAGGGGGCGTGCATAAGTGCACCAACGTCCCTGTCCTATTGTTTCTTTATTTTTCTTATATGTACCCATTTCATGTATTCATAACTATGTACATGCTTATACCTATTATCTTGTAAGCGATTGACAAATCAAAATAAAATAAAATAAATAAATAAAATAAATTCAAGAACTGTACATGGCTAACCTTCTGGCCCTAGGGAAACAGCTAGGTCTTCAGAGCCTTAGGAAAGGTTCTCACAGATGAAGACACACACACAAAAATGCCTGTGCCTCAGCATTCTGGGCCAATTGCAACTTCTAAATGCTCTTCAAGGGCAGTCCCAAGTAGAACAGCAATCCAATAGAGAGGTGACTAAGAAGGCATGTGTCATTGCCAGCCAAGCCTCCTGGCCTAGAAACTGATGTTACTGGGGTAGAAACTGAACCTCTGAACAGGGCCACTAGTTGGCACTCTATGACAACTGTTTTGCTGCCCTTGCCACAAAGGTACCTCTGAAAAGCTCTTACCTATGTTGAATTGATTCTGCTCTTCATTTTTCCCAGTGGCGTTTTAGGTTGCTGTGTCACCCGGAACTCCTCTGAAAGCCAAGGGGCCTTCTAGGATCCACATGTACAGAGGTTACATAGGTGCGATCCAATCCAAGCAAAAGTTACTCATTTCAAGCAACAACTGAAGCCTCAGTCAAATTATGTAGCAGAGTCCTAGAAAGAACCCCTAGGCTTCGTTGGAACCCAACATTAGATGCCTGGGCAGGCCATTCACATAGGGCTTGCTCTCCAAAGTTAACAGGGAGCTATCTGTCCATGGCAAGGGATTGATGGTAACACTCCCCAACTCCAGAACATATTGCCACTGCTTCTGTTGTCATCAACCGAATGCAAAAGCTTGCTCAAGAATGCAAAGTCAGAATGGTTTTATAAATCTGCATGGCATTAGTTTTCTAATCATGTATGCTACCATGGAGCTATGGCAAGGGCGGGCTTCAAAAATGTTAGTGAAGGATTCTCTGCTCAGTTGCTGGGTGGGCATGTCCATGGTGTGTGTGGCCTAGTCAGCCTCCTGCACCACAGCCGGGGGGGGGGGGGAGGGGACATTTTTGGCCTCCCTGGGCTCCGGAGGCTCTCTGGAAGCTGGAAATGGGCCCATTTCCAGCCTTCCCAAACTTCCAGGTGGCCAATTTTTTGCCCTCCCCAAGCATCCACATGTGTGCTGCACTTACCTGCATCCAAAACGGGCCGCGTGGGGACAGCCCAGGAGGGGAGGGGAGGGGTGGGATTTGGGAGTTCTCCAAAATGCACAGAATCTCAGCTAGGGGCTCTCCCAAACCCCTGCAAACCCCCAGCAGCCCACCCCTGACTGCTGTGGCCTTTCCCAGTAGGAAAGTATGTTTTGTTCTTAAAACTAACAAAGCTTCTGCCTTAGGCACATCCCCTTGTGAAAAGAAAAAGCTCAGAATAGTTACTTAAACAAACATTTAGGAATTGTTATGAGCAGACACTAGAACATTCAAGGCAATTAAATTATAGGGGAAAAAGACTATTCAATGCATGTGTCTAGATAATTAAGTTGTGATACTATAATTCTGTAGATTTCACTGAGTGCTATTATCTGCATTTACCTGTTAAAAGTCAGTTGCACTTGGTAAATTAGCAATAGGTGCTCTACTATAGCTCCAGGGATTAAAGGTTTTCAGCTGAGGTCTTGTCCCACTCCTTGACTTGACTTTCCACCTGTTTATAGCCAATCAGGGGGTCTGAATGTGCCAGGTGACATCATAGTTCAAACTACAAAGGAGGAGGGAGTGAAGCCTTTTGGTTATGATGTCACTGGCAAGCTCATCTGAATAAAAATATTAAGGACCTATCTGCTGTGCCTTTTCAAGATTATATGGGCATCCATGATAACCGAAAACACTACTACATGATTTTTAATATAGCACATGTAAGACCCAAACATCTTGTTGCATTGGTCTCAAAAAGACAAGAGATAAATAAGCCATGGTTTCATTCATTTATTTTCTATTGGAAAAGCCCTTTTTGTATGGATTTATCATTCTGCCTTCGGAAGTTATTTTTATTGTATCTCAGGTAGCTTCCCTGCGTATCAGTCTTCTTGGCCATATTACATATTTCTCTATTGCTGGTAGAATCAGAATCTCTGCCACCACAGATGGCCATTCTGAAACAGAATCCCTAATCCCACAAAATACCTAATAGTGCTTTTATTATGTTTCCAAGGAATAAATTAAATTCATCAGACAAATGTATCTAAAGAATCTCTTTATAAAAAATATTTTCTAAAAACTACACAAACCCCAAAATGCAGACACATACTTTTAAGTTTTTAAATTTAAGACCCCACTTACAAACAACACTTTTGGGAAACCTACAAGTTCTGATTACTATTAAATAATGTCTTTTCAGTGAAAGGAAGCTGTTAAGTCTTCACCCGCCTTTACTTTGATGGCAAGAATTTTTAATTAAAAACAAATGCAGAACATGAGCGCATCTAAAGAACTGTGAAAAAGACCTCAATCTTTAGTACCAGCAAAGCAGTCAAGATACAAAATAAAATCAGGAAAAAAAAAAATCCCAAGCACAAGTCATGTCAGAATCTTTATTGGAAAAAGAAATCACAGCATCTCCATTATTATTCAAACACATTTAATAAACCAAGAGAAACAGTAGCAAAGGGCACCGACATGTGACAAACTGTACAAAACCTCTAGGCTTGCAAGCAAAACCTGAGGGTGAGGAGCCCACGGCCCAGTTGTGAAGGTCCGAGGAGCCACCCCTACCCCTTTATGGATAACCCGCTCCCCCTCGGACCATTCAGTCACCCCTGAGAAAAATTGATTAAAAATGTGCAGAAACAAAGACACTTTTAAGAGAAGGTTAGCTCCAACCTTGCTCTAACGGAACAATTGGGCCGCTGGGTTTCTCTACCAGGTACTGGTCCCCAGGGGCTAGCTAATGGTTTAAAGAAAACCTCAAGAGATGCACATCACTCAGATGAAAAGCCATTCTACCACTGGCTACCTTTACCATTTACTGCCTTTCATCGGGAAATAGTATCTGTATTCATGCTCCAACTTTAGTTTAGTCTCAACCACATAAAGGCAAAGGCAAGGAAGAGCCCTGTTGCTAAGAAGGCAAAGTTACAACTGGTGGAAAACATGAAAGTCGGTTCTTGAATTTAGGGGTGGCTTCTCATTTTGAGAAAAGAACATCCCAGGTGGGTGAGCTAGAATAGTGTCTTGCTGTAGCTGGAATTCAAGCCCTTATATTAAGAAAGCCAAGAGCTTTCCCAATCTTTAATACTGTTTCTGTCTCCAACTAAACTGCTCATCATTTCAGGGTGGGTCCCACAAACCATAACCAGAAATATTTAACAAGGGAAGGAAAAGAGAAGGTACTCATGTTCCAACAAAAAAAAACTAAATTTGCTGGAAACCTCTCACAACTTGTCAGCAGCAAGTGAACAAGAGGGTGGCCCTATTTATTCAGCAGAAACACTGTTTTTTTTCTACATTTAGCTCAAATCTTGCTGTAACACAGCAGCCTCATCTGAAATCTGATTTTATTCCAGATTTAAGCTGTTTTTAATGGCACCTATATGTACAACAAAATAAAATTACTTTTACCAGTTCATTAATTTGACATCAGGCACTCTTCTAATGTGGCTTCCCCATGCATGGTGTTTCTGGTGATCATAACATAAATCAATGAGGTATTTGTTTTAGTTTACTAAAGCTACACAGTTAAGATCTGCTTCCAAGCAAACCTAACACTGCTACGTGCCCAGCAAGGTGGGGAATGAGTTGGGTTAGGCAAGTTGGAAATGGCAGCTATTCTTGGCAGCATTCTCTGATTTTTTTTCTTTCAACTAGTTCATGCCACCACAATCTCCCTTCCTTGGAAGAAGAGATTATGAGAATACACCTGTGGTTCTTATACTTCCTCACAACACACACACAAACACACCTGGTTATTTCTCAGCTGTGGACATACACTGATAACGGCTGAAAGAACAAGATACTCATAGATTTATGTACACATCACAGTGTTAGTTAAATCCAGCCATGACATACACTGTCTGACCATGCCAATACCAATACGTTACAAACAGGAAGGATGAAGGAGGACAAGAAAGTTGTTTGAGTTCCACAGAGTATGAAACTGATTGAGTTTAGCAGCCAGAAGCTGACCTCAAGACCTTTGGTGCAGTCTGTTGCTACAGGGACTGAATAAAGCACATTATTCAAGCTCTAACCCATCAAAACATCACTGGAGGTATGTTGGCAAAATGGTGGGGAAGCTCAGTGATATATGTACACAAGTACTGAAGATTAATGGAGAATGTGGAGCAGGATAATTTGATACCCTGTTAAATGTCATTTTAAAATATTTTTGCTTCATCTGCATTATATCTTCCATGCTTTTGGTAACCATTCCCTATCCTCTTTGTTACCATTCCTTTTGTTGCTAGAAAGAAATAAAAGGGGAAGCCGCATTACCACACACCATAAAACATGAAAAAGACACTGAGTGCAACTCTTTGCTGAGCAATTCCAAGCAAACCAATCGGAATATAAAGGATTCTACTCCGATTACTGACTAACATGGGAGCTTCAATTATTGCCTAGGGAAAACCAAAGTACTGCAGTTTCTTTGATACTTTGGCTCATTATGCTCAGAGCTTAATTTGAAGGCCAAGAAGCCAAAGTTGACTAACAAGAAACAAAGCCAGGAATTCCATTTACCCACAACTAGAAGGGGCATTTCACTGATTAGGGAATGGCACAAATTAACTGACAAAATCAGCAAGTCCCACTTGTCTAAGATTAGAATTCAGAGAGGCACAACATTGTGACTTCCATTCAAGGCATTCCAACAGAAAAAAAATACAGAAGTTCACGAATCACTTTGGACAAGAAACATCACAATAGTTTGGCAACTGTCATCATTTTACACCTCCCTGCCCCGCCTCCCCTCCCCTACCTGTGCAATGCCTTTTAGTCATTTTGGGTGAGAGGACACAAGGAGGGACAAGAAATTTAAAGCACAGAATCATAACGTGTAAATAAAAGACTCTCTATTCCAGAAAGTATTAGGTAAGAGTTGATAACCAGAGTACAAATGAAAACCTGCTTTAAAGCAGGACATCAAGAGAACAAGGGAATAGTTTCATGCTATTCAAGACAAGGCAAAGCTGAACTTGGCAGGAACAAATCTTCCATATCAATGAACTGTTTGAAATAACCCAAAGGACACATTCTGCTTTGGGTGAGAGAAATGGGGTATAAGCTTCCTTCTTTCCTCTCCTTTCACAGAGAATAAGAAACAATACGACATAATCTAAATATCACAGGTCACTGGACACCTTAAAAGCATGAAGAATGCTGACCAAACTGTACTGCAAGAAATGCCTACAGTTAGATTTGTAGTGTTATCAGAAGAAAAACCTTCAGCTAAACCACATCCCTCACTCAACTTTCTGAACTAGTAACATATTAAAAAAAAAAAAAGATTGGTGAATGAAAATGGAAGAAAAAATATTTAATTATTCATTTTCAAAGCTATTTTCCTTGGACCTGAATGACTCTAACTAGGACAGTTTTTCTAACTGAAGCAATTGAAATAGCAGTGTGAAACCAAAAGTTTGCTCTTTATCCAGGCCTGTGATGATATGAATATAAATATATATCCCCCAAACATGTGTCAATGCCAAGACAGCAAGGGAAAAAAAAGCAAAGGCGCTCTCCAGCTGGAAGATTCCCTTCTTTTCTCTTAGCTTTCTGTGACTGGGGTGGGATGAGCCTTTGGTTTTTCCCAGGATTTAATTCTCCATTGGCAGGACAGGCTCAGCTTTGCTTTGTGTTAGTTTTATTACTGTACAAAAGCAAGGTTGGACTGCAGGAGAAATGCTCTGCCCTGCTAAGTTGCTCTTTTAACATCTAGGAGTTTTAAAGTTAGATGCTTGGATTACATCCGTGATCCTCGCTCCTGAAGAATCTGGAAAAAAAAAAGAAGAAGCATTTCACTCGAGAAACATTTCTTGCCACAATCAAGAAGAGAGCTGGAAATCATCCTTCCTCTCAAGAATCTATCGTATTTTTAATACACTGATTCCAAGTCATCACAAGAGGGTTTCTTTGCATGTCATAGCTAGCATATTGTGAACAGAAATCCCAAATATTCAACAGTGTGTGTCACAGTATACCAACCAGGATATAGTTAAAAAATATATATATATATATATATATATATTATTGCAGCCTGGTACTGGTATTTTAACCATACAAATATACTAGCCTACTGTCAAAATTTGGGCATGCAGAAGGATAGCTGAGTTTTGAATGGAAGCCTTTATGGGCAGCATACCTTGTAAAGCACAAGTTGGTTTGCTTTTTAAATGATCAGGAATACTATAGGTTAACAATGACATATGTCATCAGTTTAGAATCATGGATTCTACCAGAAAAAAGCTCACAGCAATTTTCAACTATGCATCAGCTTCTAAAACTGCTCCTCCAAAAATAAGCAAAGCCACTATAAAAGTGCCTCCAAATTACCTCCTAATTGTAATCAGGAATCCCCCCCCCCACAAAAAAAGGCTGATATTTCAAGATTTGATGTTATAAATTAAAATAAGCTATATGTCAAGAGGGGAAACTAGAACCCTAAACCACTTATACAGATAGTCCTCGTTTAGCAAATTATCCTTAGCAGAATTTTCCTTTTCTGACTAATGTGGGCATTTAGGACAACAAAAGCTTTCAGAGTAAAACTATTAAGCTCAGTTTCAGTTTCAAGCAGCAGCTCCCAGCAATGGCAGAGTTCTAATCAACAAATTTAGGGTCACAGAGCTGTTTAAGGACATTTTTAAAAGTATTTTTTTAAATGAAGCAGCAAAACAGTGATTAGAAATTGATTTTGGAAAGTTATAAATGGATTAGGGTATTTGAAATAAGATTTTGATATTGATTGTGGAAATCCTTCCTATGACAGTCTTGTTTTAAATTCTGAAAGAAAGTACAGTAGGATGGGAATTTGAACACTGGAGCTACAGGGAATAAGAGGGAATTATAGATTACAATTAAAGGAAAATAGCATTTAATTTTGGCTTACTAACATAGGATGGGACAAAATATTTTTAATACTGGATATATTCAAGGATTTTTGTGATTAAGGGATCTACAAGTTAATCTTAAAAGTGTCTATTATTATAGATAGGTGGCTTTTAAGAAACATTGCAGAAGAGGAACAAGTTTTGTCAAGTAGAACTGGGATTGATCTGAAAGTTCATTTCAAAATAACAGCCTGCAAGTTGATATGGACAAAATGTTACACTAAATATACAAATGAAATTGGCTGATGTTTTAATAATTGAAAAGGATGTGCAACCGGCAAGCCAAAAGAATGTCTTCAATTACTTTCTAATATTGGATTTGCAAAAGACATCTGTTAAAATTCTGAAAGAAATGAAAAGCAAACCAACTCTAGGACATTATCAAAATTAAAAATTATGATTGTTAAAAGTAAAAGAAAGGAATATAAAGTGGATTTATTTGATCAAGGTTAAAATAGATATGTTGTTATTTCTGGCATTTGTTTTTGGACTTTTGTTGACTAGGACTGAATTAAATGGTTGTAAGGATCTGTTATAGACATGAGATGTGATATGGGATAAAGTGATTTTTTTGTATTTTAAGAAAAGTTATTGCATCTGTTTATACTTGTTGCAACAAAGGGGAAAGTTATTTTGTTATATATTTTCCCCCTCTGCTATATGTTTTTTTAATTTTTTCTATCTATATATTTTCCTGTATTCTCCATTTTTAATTTTTATTCTTTTATCATTTGTAGTTTTTGTTTTCTGTTTAAATATGTTGAAAACAATGATTATAAAAATATCCACTTGTTATCTATTTTTAGGCCATTTAATAAATAAGAAAATTGAAGGATTACAATCACAAAAGTTCTCACCTTTGCTTTCTCACTAGGCTCTATGACAATGCCATTGGTCGAATTATTGAGCTCTCTCGATACAACACAGAGAAATTCTGCCTGATCTTCATTTCCATAGTTGTATGAAGATCCAATACTAATTAACTGTTAAAAAGGCAATGATGTTAAAAATAGCAATAGAAGATGAACATAAGATCAGTCTTATAACAACTGAGTTACAGAGTTGCAAGAAAAGTACTTTTTAATTTCCTTTAACGTTTAGAAGGTGAAAAAGCATGCTCATATTATGCCTTTGAATTCTAAAAACAGTATGATGTACCATGTGACTTCCGTCAGATCAAAATACTAACAGATCTTCTGTTTTGTTATGCAACTATATACAGGTATACCAGATATCAGGAGTCATAGGTGAATCTCAATATGTTTTATTAATATATTTTCAGAGAAAGTGTTGCTGTATTTAGGAATGTTCAAAGCTCATGCATCTAAAAGGGCATGTTTAGAAGTAAATAGCAACTAATATGATCACCAAATGTGATTCATATAATAAACCATTAATAGAGCTCAACTTGGTAACCCTGTACATGTTGATTCTATTTGCAGAAACAGCACCGATCACTTCCATATTAATTACTCTCTCATTATTTCTACTATTATTTAAGCAATTCGGGATCATTCTATAAAATCAATATTATTTAAAATAAAGAAAATAATTATGTGGCTAGGAGCTCCAGAGATAACTGGGTAAAACACCAAATTTTAGGACTATTCCATGCTGGTAGGGTGAATAGCTATTCACGTATCCTAGCATTAAAAAAAAATATAGAACTAGGCTTTGTAGATTTAGCCATAGCTGCAGGACCAGCCATTCATGCAATACCTGTCAGGAACACCTTCGAATAAATGAATAAATGTATCTTTTATAAATAAATGTATCTTTTCCTGAGATCATGAAGCACCTGTGGAGGGCTGCTTTATGAAGTTCCTGTCAGATGCTACCTATGTTCTTCTTTATGCTCTTAATCATATTTTGCTCCTTGAATTCAGATCTTTGTGCAGCTCTAATAACTATCCCAAAAATCCAGTAACTATCCCAACTATCTAGTAGTTAAGAGAGAGCCGCCGTGGCGCAGTGGTTAGAATGCAATACTACAGGCTAACTTACTGCTCACTCCAGTTTGATTCTGCATGGTTCAAAATTGACTCAGCCATCCTTCTGAGGTTGGTAAAATGAGGACCCAGTTTGTTGGGGGAAATATACTCACTTTACAAACCACTTACAAAGGGCTGTAAAGCACTGTGAAGCGGTATATAAGTCTTATTGCTATTGCTATAGCAAACTGAAACAAAATCAGGAGAATGTTTTAGATTGTAGGGGACAGAAATCCAGTAGTTAAGAGAGAGCCGTCATGGTGCAGTGCTTAGAATGCAATACTACAGGCTAACTCACTGCTCACTCCAGGAGTTTGATTCTGCATGGTTCAAAATTGACTCAGCCTGCCATCCTTCCGAGGTTGGTAAAATGAGGACCCAGTTTGTTGGGGGAAATATACTTACTTTACAAACCACTTACAGAGGGCTGTAAAGCACTGTGAAGCGGTATATAAGTCTTATTGCTATTGCTATAGCAAACTGAAACAAAATCAGGAGAATGTTTTAGATTGTAGGGAACAGAACTTTCAATAATATCTGCACATTATCAAGAATGGTAAAGAATAATTTGACTCTATGTATTAAACAGGAGTCAATACACTTTTATTTTGTCTTTTCACAAAGTAAGTACCGTGTTTCTCCAACAATAAGGCCTCCACCAATAGGAAGCCCCACCATGTTTTATTGGCAGGAGGTGAAATTAAGCCCTGCCCCCTAAATTAAGGCCTATTAAAAGCATGCGTTTCCCCATCATTTCTCACATCGTTCATTCGTTAGAACTACACGAGGTGAAGAGAAATGGGGGGAAAGGGGGTGGGGGGGAAGGGCAGGGGTGGGGAGAAAATGTGCCTTTAGGAGTGCCCTGCAGGTAGCCTAGGCTAGAATACCCTGATAGCCGATAAAAGCTCCCTTGAAGGTAGAATCACCAGCCACTTCAATTGGCTGGTAAAAGCGGCCTGGAGCGAGCGCACACACACACACACCCCTCGCCGCTAGGCCGCTTCTATCTGCCCACTGAAAGCTCCCTTGAGGACACAGTCCCCAGCTGCTTTGGGCGAGGCGTGGCTGCCCCTGTCTCCTCGCCTTTAAGGCAGACTCTTTTACGCGAGGGAAGCTCCCCAAGCGCGTTCAACAGCCACTTCGATCGGCCGGTAGAAGCAGCTTGGCGGCGAGGGGAGTGTGTGTGCGGAAAAGAGTCTGCCCTAAAGGCGAGGGGACAGGGACAGCCATGCCTCGCCCAAAGCAGCTGGGGACTGTGTCCTTTAGGGAGCTTTCGATGGGCAGATAGAAGCGGCTTGGCGGTGAGGGGAGTGTGTGTGCGCGCTCGCCCCAAGCTGCTTCTACCGGCTGATCAAAGTGGCTGTTGAACGCGCTTGGGGAGCTCCCCTCGCGGAAAAGAGTCTGCCCTAAAGACGAGGGGATAGGGGCAGCCACGCCTCGCCCGAAGCAGCTGGGGACTGTGTCCTCAAGGGAGCTTTCGATGGGCAGATAGAAGTGGCCTCATGGCACATGGGCCGCTCTAGGTGGGGGAGGAAATTAAGTCACCCTCGAAAAGACGGCCTAGCTGTTTTTTCAGGGGTCAAAAAAAAATAAGGCCCGGCCTTATTATGTGAGAAACACGGTAGATAAAAGTGTACCTCAGAAGACAAGAACCAAATGAACCTTTTTCAGTATTCTGAATTCTACCACAGGCAACTCCATTCAACTCTGCAATTCAAATTATCTGGCTTTCAATGATTTACAGAATATAGGGACCATCACTGAATGTATGGTGCTTGAATTAAGAATAGTGTATCAGAGGGTTGAGAAATGATCATTATTTCTTCCTAAGATACTGCTCAATGACAAGACACAGTGTACTTGAATGTAATAGTGAAGACTACTGTCTTGAAAGAACCATTTTCTTGTGCTATGAAATCCTATAAGGATATTTATTATACTAGTTCTAATCAGGAAAAAAATATCTGTTTCATTACAGAGTAATTATGCCTAATTATCAGGGGGTGCAGCAAATAAGTGGTTAAGACGCTGGGCTTGTCAACTAGAAGTGTGGCAAGTTTTAAACATAAGTACCGCATGAGTGAATGAGTTTTGGCCACCTGCCCCAGCTCTGCCAATCTAGCACTTCGAGAGCATGTAAATACAAGCATATAAATAGGTACTCCTTCAATGGGAAGGTAACAGTGTTCCATGTGCCTTCAGCATATAGTCATGCCTGCCACATGACCACATAAGGGTCTTCGGACAACGCTGGCTCTTCAGCTGTGAATCAGAGAGAAGCACCACCTCCTAAATTCAGGCACCTGGGAAATCTTTACCCTTTTTAAGATTAATAATCAGGCTACAATAAAGAATTTTCATATGATATATACTTATCAGGCATATTTGCACCCTGAGTTATTTGTTAGTGAGATGAACAGCATATAAATGTAATAAATAAACAAGCAAAATGACATAAAATATCCGGTGAATTAGCCCAACTTCTGAATCTTTTAACAGATACCTGTTCAAATTTCCATCCATCAGACATGGTAGACACCATCTGGGTGAGTTCTTCTTCTTGGCATTGCAGAACTCGGTAAACATGCTTTACAGGTCCCTGGGTTAAAAGGGGAAACCAACAAGTTAGAAATTAGGGTTGTAAGTTTTCTAAATAATAGTATATTATTGAAATGATGGTAATACTACTATTATATTAAGATGGAAGACGCTCATAGAAAAAAAACATTTGTAAAAGTGTTTAAAAGCATGCTTCTAGCCACTGTAATTGTTAAAAGCTAGAAAGGGAAAGTAGAATGTTTTAGTGAAAAACTTCAGAAACTAATAATACCACATTCCTTTGACATGGCTCTTATGCCACAGGAAACACATAAACCTACCATATCAAATGGTAACCTATGTTAGGATATGAGGGACACAATATTTATTTCTTTTCTAACATGAATTACTTGAGAAGTTCTGCTTTCGTTGTCTCGTATTCGCTCTTTCACCAGCCTCACTAGAGATGCAATGTTGTAAAATTCAGCTTCTTCCAGGACGCCTAGGAATAAGGATGCAGAACATGGCTTCAGCATTTGTAAGAAGGAAAGGTTACTATACATCTGTGTTAATTACAACATCTCTTGATCAGAAAACTTTCAGATCTGATCTTGCTGCATGTCTGGGACTGGGGAATATAAACAATTTATAATTTAATTCAGGACATTCTGTATTTGAAGAGTTGGGTGCCATAACTCAGCTTTTTTATTGACTGAAAGGGCACCGAGGAATGCCCAGAGATGCTGTGACACTAATGTAAAGAATGCAGCTGAATTTTTTCAGCTTGTGTTTCTAAAAATCTAAGAATGTGGATGGAAACACAAATCCTCTCAGAAGCAGATCCTTAAGTGAAAAATTGAAAAATATATCTTTCAACCCTTTAGAGATTTTAAGGATGGGGACAAGAAGAATTCCAGAGGCAAAACTGCACTGATGGTTATATCTTCTGCACTGATGGTTATATCTTAGCGCTAAGTTCTTTTTTTTATTAGCTTTATCTTAACAAGTTTTACAGCAAGAAGTAGAAAAAAGAGGAAGATAATTATATGAAAAAAAAATCAACAGGAAATACAACTGCAAAACAAAAACAAGGGGAAAACTGTACATATATATATCACATATTCATTAAATGTCTAATCAGTTTCTGGTTTGTATTTTAAAATATCATGGTATCTAACATTATAAAATGTCATAAAATCTATACCAAAGGATACATTATTGAGTTAGTTTTTTAATTGGGAGATAAAATTGCCTTTTAAGAAATAGATATTACATATATCTTGAAACAAATCCTGAATATCAAAAATATTACTGTTTTTCCAATTTCTCAAAATAATTCCTGCTGCCAAATTCTAAAGACATAATCTCCAACACTGAAGGCTGAATAATATGCCATTTGGCAGCCAAATGAAACTCAAGAGCTATGCATTTATTTAATTCAACAAATAATCTGGAAATCAACAAAATTATATCAAAATATTTTGTTAGGTACAATCCAAACAAAACTGAATAAAAATCAAGAAACATCTTGTGAATAAAACTCCTCATGGTGATAACATGGAGATTCAAGAAAGGTTTTCTCTTTTGATTCTCTTTATGAAAAGAAGCTTGTATTTATAGGCTATGTTCCATTGGAAAGCAAATGCTAATAAAATAGTCCCAAAATAATGCTCTAAAGAAAGCACTATCAAGGATATCTCCCTGCATGGGCATAAATACACGCCTATTTGAACAAGTTGATTTTGTACTGATTTTCCACAGTGCATCTGAGTAAAATAGACTTTTTAATATATTTTAAAAATACACAGACCATGAAATCAATGAAATTAAATACACTTAATTCTGGGCTCAGGCAAAATCAACCTCTATTAATACTATCACAATTAAATTTGTATGCTGCCCAACTCTCAACAACTCTGGGTGGAATTAAACATCCCTAACTTTCAAAAGAGATTTATACATTTATCAAAGTTGTGTTTTTCTTACCTTCTTCTGCCAATTCCTTGTTTATTATGAGTTTTCCATGCCGGAGGTAGTTCAGAATTGGACCAAAATATGTGGGATCCCTATCAATGAGATACGCCCCTGTTTCATCCTGTAAGGAGATATAATGCTGTTATAGTCTGCTGCTAAAGGAAGATATTCTAATGGCATTCAGACATTTGGACAAGGAACCAACTGTCATGAATCTGAGAATATGGTTCTCTGAGAAAGGAGCCAAATTCTTGTATCAGTGAATATCTTGTTCTACATTTGCTTGTGTTAGATGATTCTGTGACATAATTTTAAAAAGACAGACCGTGGCCTATGTACCTTGGCAGTATCTAACTAGAAAATTATGTGTTTATCTATTTGGAATAATCTGCTCTTATTTATGTCACAAGCTTTCCCCCAAAATTAAATTAATGCACAGAAAAAATAAACATATTTCACTGACTATTATGACTAAATCCTTAGGAAAGTTTTTTATCACTTGAAATATGTGTATCTAATAAATCTATAAATTACATCAACATTTTTGGTAGCCTAAAAATATTCTTCATAAAAATAAATCCAGAACATTTAATTTTTTTTATTTATTGGCTCAAACCAGTGGTGGGATTCAAATTTTTTTACTACCGGTTCTGTGGGCGTGGCTTGGTGGGCATGGTGTGGCTTAGTGTGCGTGGCTTGGTGTGCGTGGCAGGGGAAGAGTACTGCAAAATCTCCATTCCCACCCCACTCCAGGGGAAGGATACTGTAAAATCCCATTCCCTCCCTACCCCACTAACCTGCTTTCCAGCTCTGTTCTCCTGTGCAGGGCCACAAAAGAAGACCCAGCTGATGCAGAAGCAGATAATAGATGAGGGCGGGGCCAGTCAGAGGTGGTATTCTGAACTACTCAAAATTTCCACTTCTGGCTCTCCAGAACTGGTTAGAATCTGCTGAATACCACCTTTGGCTCAAACTTATTTAAGAAAACCCACTAAAGCTACACATACTTGGGAATGTATCCTATTGAACTTAGCTAATGATCTTGGAGAGACTGATCTGAAAACTCCATTAACATAAGCGTGAAATCTGTAAGGATTTGTACAGCTTATTTCTTGTGAAAACAGTTGATCTCAATGGGACTTATCAAGTAAATATGCAAGGATTGTATCACTTGGAAGTGAAAGGAAAGACCACAAATTTGATATCCCTCTCTAATTATTATAACTTCACTATTATCTAAAGCATTGCATTTAAAATTAAATTCTAAGGAATACAATTATGTAAGTTTTTTTTACAGGATATTTAGAATCCTCTGCATTGACGTTATAAGTGATTTTATGCTAAAGCAACCACTCTAAATTATACTTTGGCACACAGCTTTAAGTACTGGAGAAAGAAGTTTTTTTGTATACAGATATTGATTTTTTTTAAAACCATTATTTATATTATAAATATAAAACTGAAAAACTGTATGAGAGAAAAAGTTAATCTCAAGTACAGTGTATAATTTATCGGGTCTGTGGGCAAGGAACTGAATATACTCTGGATCTTCTTATAGAACAGTTGTTGGAAATAAGGTTGCGTTCTCCTTTCTACTACTTTGGGTTAGAGTATCTTTTTGTCACCCTTTCAATGAGTTTATGCTACTTTTCCCATATGTATGCTTAAGATTAATTTTATGGTTTAGCAAATATTATGGCTATACTGGCAACAAAAGTACTTGCTAAGAAGAGGTAACACGGGATAGGAAAAGTGGAATGGGGAAGGCATTGAATTGGCAATCAGAATACCTCCTCACTTCAACCTTTCCAGAAAAACAAGGTAAAATTAGCAAGTGGAACCAATGAGATTTTGGAGAGCTCTTAATAAAGCTTTCCTCTAGAAGCAATAGGCTGAATACAAATTTAATGCATTTGAAGTACTGAAATGCTACAAAAGATGAAGATATTATACTCCTGATTCTGAAAGATATAGAATATAGAATTATTTATGCATGTTATAAATACATAACATATATAAATATAAATAGGCATGTTTTTAATAAACCATTTCTAATTACACTCATTACACCAAGGTAAATAGACTAAATTCAAGTTATTTACTGACAATACCTTCATTGTTGAAGTGTTTGATTACAGACTAATATTCACAATTAAGATAAATAAGACTGGTCAAGAGGAAAGCTATACAAAAGCAGTGCTTTTAATAATCTTCAATATTCAAGCTAAGCCAAAACTTTAAATAGAACGCTAAACATCCTGGTTTACAGCCACAGTGATTAAACCAAGTCGTTACAAACAATGTCATAGCTTAGATGCTGTGAGTGCAACCATATTAACATACTGTGTTCTACAAATCAGTTTTGCTTATTAACAGTGGCTCAGCATCTTCTGTAAACACTATCAATACAGAAAAGAACAGCACAGCAAATCGTGTGTGTGTGTGTGTGTGTATGTCTATATGTGCAAAGAACTTATGCTCCATTTTTAGATGCAGTCTAGAAGTGCCACTGAGCTATACACCCCTTGTCTTCCTCTCCTGTGTTTTCATAAAGTCTAAAATTTGTGATTATAGTTAAAACTGGAATTCTGCAAGGAACTTGGCTTGCTTTTAGAAATATGACTACCCTATTACACCAGAAATGCAGGAGAGGTGGCTAGGAGGGTGAAAAGAAGGTGAAAACTACATAGTCCTCAACTTACAAAAGTTCATTTAGTGACCATTCAAAGTTATAACAGTACTGAAAAAAGTGACTTATGACCATTTTTGCAGAATTACAGCCTTTGCTGCATCCCCATGGACATTTGATCAAAATTTAGATACTTGGCAACTGGTTCATACTTATTATGACCGGTCATGTGTTTTTCATTTTTGTGACTTTCTGACAAGCAAAAGTCAAGGGGGAAGGCAGATTCACTGAACAACCTGGTTTTACTAACCTGTCAACTGTAATGACTCACTTAACAACTGTGGTGGCAAGAAAGGTGGGGCAAAACTCACTTAACAAGATTCTCGGGTAATAACCCAAACTCCAGGACCCATTTGTGGCCGTAAATCGAGGACTACCTGCAATAGCGCCCGCAGATGCCACGCCCGACATTCTGGATGTGCCAGCCTGCAGGCGAAAGGGGGAGGGATGCGATTTAGGGCCCGCCCGCTCACCTTGTCCGAGCCCAATTCGGGCCCTTCTTGGCAGCAGAGGCGGCAGAGGAACGACTTGGGCTCGCGGCAGAGGGTCTGGCGGGTGCTCACGAAGTAAGTGCCGCCCACGTTGAGCCGGACCCACTTGGAGCCGCCGCCGCTCCCCGCCGCGGCTTTCTCGGGCGGCGGAGGCTCTGGACTCCGTGCGGGACAGGCGGGGGCCGCAGCTGGGCGAGGGCTCGGCGGCCCCGAGACTGGGAGCGGGCTGGGCGTGCGGCCTCGTGGCTGCCCCTCCCCAGCCACTAACTCCGCCATACTCGGCTGCGGCTTTTCCCCTGGGTGGATGTGCGGTGGTCCCTTTGTTGAGTCAGCGGCCCGGGCGGAAAAACTGGATCTGCTTTGGTTGAGGCTCGGCAGCCATCCCCTCAGTCGCCGCTGACAGGGAATGCCGAACTTCCGGGAGGAAGAATCTCTTCCGGGTCATCCAGCGCTCTCCGATTCGAATGACTGCGCCTGAACCCGGCTTCGTTCCAGACGTTCCACCCTTAAAGGGAATCGGAACAAGTAAATTCGATCAGTCGAGATGGAAATAACAGTCGGAAAGGTGATAGGGACACACCGGAAGGAAATACATAGGCAATCGTGCCATAAACCCCTAGAGTTTTGATCGGCACTTCTTGATTTGTAGTGGACATTCCTAATTAATTTCTTGGTGGAACAAACATTGTTTGAAACCAAAAGTCCATTCTCTTTCGGAGGCGATGTTTAGAGTTTGCTTCACGGAGAAGACAGAAAAAAAAACATTTTAATACAATTTGCACCGTCCTTTCGAGAGGGAGAAGAGAACTTTACTGCTTTGCAATCGCAGGGCCGGCATGGGTGGACTGGATAGAGGTGGCTAAAAAGATGGACTTTTTAGCCACAGAAGTTTGGGGTATCCCCCCTCCCCCGATAGCATTTGCAACCTTTTCATATTATGATTTTACTTCTAAATAAACGCTTCTTAAAAGCAATCGCTTCCTAGTCGTCATTGATTGAATGTAACGGGGCAGAGAGACCCGATTTTATGGCAGAACTTAAGAGCCGAAGATGGAGACTCGGTCGTGGCTGGAGATTGTAGTTTAGGTAATATAAGCACACAGTTCTGCAAAGGACAGAAATGGAAGGCACAAGTAGTCCTCGACTTACAACAGTTCATTTAGTCCCTGTTCAAAATGGCACTGAAAAATGTTTCATGACCATTTTTCACACTTACAATCTTTGCAGCATCCCCATGATCACGCAATTATAATTTGGATACTTGGCAACTGGGTTCATGTTTATGACTGTTGCTACGTCCCAAGGTCATTGTGACTTATGACAAGCAACGTCAATGGGGAAACCAGATTCACTTAACAACTGGATGGCTAATTTATGAACCTATGAACCTTAGCAATTCTGATAAGAAAAGGTCATAAAATGGGGCAAAACTCACTTAACAAATGTCTCACCTAACAATAGAAATTTGGGGCTCAGTTGTGGTCGTATAAATTGAGGATTACCTATATTTTAAGGGAACTCATGGGGATGACAAGTTTACTTGCCCAAGCACCAGGAGACCCTAAAACTTCAATTTGAAGCAAGGTTCAACCACTTTGCCCCCTGAAGCCTGGGCCCATGCAAAGCCAACCTCACCCCCCTCCCTTCTGACTTTACGGTAGTTTGCCTTGTCCTAAAGGTGCTTTTTCAAGAGGCAACTGGACTTTCTTGGTTTTTCTTTGAAGACGTTTCGCTTCTCATCCAAGAAGAGCTGAAGAAGCCTCTTGAAAAAGCATCTTTGGGACAACCACGACCTGGGTGATGAGTGTGATGAGTGAGAATCTCCATAGGCAGGTAGTTTGCCTTGGCTCTGCTTGCTGTTCGGAGAAGAGCAGGTTGCGCTCTCACCTTTTGCGCTGTCTATGAGACGGCAAGGGCCGCCCTCTTTCAGGAGAGAGTCGTCCCGATTGGGCCCGTTATTCCTTGTCAGTCTTTGGTTCCGGGAGCCTTTTCCGGCGTTGAAGTTCCGGGCGTGGGTGAAGGTGAGGAGCCCGACGTCCTTTGGGAGGGTCACAATCCCTGCGTGTTAACCGGCTTTCTTCTGCAATCTTTTTGCCTGTAATGCTTCTCGTTTCGTTATGGCGCGGGTCTGGGTTCTTTGATGGCGCCTCCAAGGACAGACATTTGCTCTTCAGCGTGGTTTCCCCTTGGCTAGCAAAACAGATGCTAAAATAGAAAAAAAAATCGCTAGCTGTTTTGTTTGGGATAATTATGGGGGGGGGGGGGGGGAATTGCTTGATCTCTCGGAGCAAACGATCCTGCTAGTATCAGCTTTTTAAAAAGCTATCTGTCTTTCTTTTTTTTAATGAAATCGAAATTGCATGATTTTGAAACATCCCCCCGACCTAAAAAGTGGGACCAGAACTCACACAGTCTCCTGGTTTCTAGCTTGGTGCCTGAACCACACCACCAAACACCAGATTTACTTCTGAATAAATCTATGATGCATTTTAGTTCTTGTTTACATTTGGTTGAAAGAATTTTTTTTTACAAATGTCCATTGTTCACTTCCTTTATACCTCACTTGCTATGTTATTTTCTTATCTATTTCCTTTATTCCTTACTCTCTTATCTCTTCCCATTTTCTAGGTCATAACAATGGCTGGCCGCAGGGTTGCTCTGAAAGCAATAGATTGGGCAGCATTTGCTGAACGAGTGTCAGCTGATCAGAAACTTATGTTCAATGCTTTCAAATCACGTAGTGATGCTATTGCAGCCAAGTGAGTATATTTCTTAGTTTGTAAAGAGTACCATAAATCATAGGTGTACTAATTATTGACATGGACATGCTTTCAGATCTAGTGACATCCTTAAACAGAACTGTTCCTATGATTTTACTATTAAATTTAAATAAAGGGTTAAATAGTTAAATAATAAGACTATATTGATTGCCTCTCAGTCATTGTTAGTAAATATGATTACACTAGATATGGGAAATTTTGGTACAGATAGTAATTCTTTCCATCCAACAGATCTTTAAATATAACATTTCTTTGTTAATCAAGTTTTTATTTTGGTATCCAGATATTTGTTTGACTTTACTTGTTGTGAAGCTCAAGAATGAAAAATGACTTTTATGTATCTAAATAGGCTTGCGTCTTTGCCAGAGACGCCACCAGCCATTGACTGGACTTTCTACAAGTCTACAGTTATGAACCCTACTTTAGTGGATGAATTTGAAAAGAAGGTAAGGCACTTTTAAATTTTTGGGTGTTTGAGTTGTATTCCATTGCATTTAGAAGAGACTTGGCAGTTCATAAACACCAATAAAAATGTGATAGCACCAATTCATCTCTCTCAGTTTATTTGAAATATCCCCCCCCCCACCTTTTTTTTAAACAATTTAGAGCATGGGTGTCACACTTGCTGCATCACGTTGCCATCACATGATGTTTTGCAACGTTTTCCCCTGAAGCTGGGGTGGGTGTGGCCTACATGTGATGCCTCCAGCCCTCAAGCTGCCATTCTGACACCCCTGATTTAGAGAAAGCAAGTAGAGTGGGGGTGGTGCAAATCAAATCTCTGGGAGGATGCTATTCCAAAATGCTTCAACTGAGATGTGGCTATGAGCCTTCATATTTCTTACCTGGCAAAAGTTGGGATTCACAAGCAGATTTTTCTAATATTCAAGTCTGGCAGTTCAAAATTGGGTGGAAAAAGTGCTTCTAGAAGTATTCTCATCCCAAGTTATGTAGCACTTTGAATTGTATTTAGGAGCTAATTGGAAGCTAGTTCAGGTCCTAAAGCACAGTACTGCACTCATGTTCGGGTCCTAAAGCAAAACACTGAACTGATATCAAGGAACTGTCAGCACCAAGCCACTGAAGCTTTCAAGGATATTCAGAAGTAAATGTGTGTGTAAAGTGGGATTCAGCTCTTCAGATGAGAGGATGTGGGCATGAATCACTATTGCAAGAACTTGTTCTAAGTAGGTATGCAACTGTTGTATCAGCTTAAGCTAGGCTGATCATGGTTTCATCCTGCCCACGTAGTAGTAGCTGGGAAGACCCTGCTTACCTAGGATTCTGATCATGTAAGGTTCTCACTTAATGACTGGTTAGTATCTGGATAACATGGCATAACATTGCTGCAGTCATCTCAGGGAAATTTCCCTATAAAGTGCAAAGATTTATGCAGATCAGAGCAATTTCATTGGCAAAGTGTTGGGTTAATTGGTCACACAGCCAGGCAGGAGATCCAGCTGTAGTTCCTTCCATAGAAAGGAATTGTCTATTCTGACCTGGGCTCCAGATGATAAGCTGCCCAATGTACCATAATAAGGGAGGAAAAACTACCAAAACCACTCTGATTCTATAAATCTGGTGAAATTTAAGCATAAAATAATTTATTTAAATAATTTAAGCTTTTAAAATAATGTGTGAGAACACCACATTTATTATAAGACTTATGATATCAAAAGATTTTAAAATTAGCTCTAGTGCCTTATTGCCTCTTCTTGTAAACTGACTTCTGTCCTTGGGCAACATCAGCTAAATTTTAAAACTTCAAAATTTCTCTCGCAGCAAAATGGCAACTATTTCAGATATTTTGCTCACTGGATAACTCCTAAACTTTGAAACTGGCTGTGGTTCAGGCAACTAACATGGAGAAGAAGGGTGTGAGCTACTAGAATAAGGAGATTTGAGATTTTTTAATGGAATAAATTGCCCAATCCATGGCCCCTTGGCCACATGCAGCCCTGGAAACAAAGTAAATTGGCCCCATAAGATCTTAAACTCTTATCATTATTATGTGATTTTAGCAATATTTGTATACATTAACCATATTATATATTTTATATGTGGCTCAAGACAATTCCTCTTTACTCAGTACAGCCAAGCAAAGCCAAAAGGTTGGTTGCCCAGACATTAAATCTCATAAAGTGGTGCTTTTTTTCCCTAGGAGACAATGTGTAAATGAATCCAGTTCTTTTGTCAGATATTTAAGATTAGTCTGCAATAGATAATTGGAATGAGAATTTAGATCTTATGGTTGAAAGTTGTTTATACAACAGGATAATAAATGTACAAGAGCCTAATCCAGAGATATTGGAAACTATGTACTTTACTATTGAATTAGAAATATAGATAGAAGGAGGAAGGTACATATGGTATGCATAAATTTGGAAACCAGAAGCTACACATTTCATTTATTATTTCCTCAATTTTCACAGTTTAAGGCATTGCAGATTCCTATGCCTGCGGATACTGAAACAGCTAAAATAACCGCCCAAGAAAAGGAGTCTGTAAGTTTTCCACTATCCTATTACTGTTCTTTTCATTGCACATAAATGGTGTTTGCAAAGGTGTCTGTATGGCATTTTGGCAGATTGCTCCTGGCCTAATCTTTACTCATGGGGACATTAGTTAAATTATACTGAATGTCATTCCCTGCTTCCCACATTCCACCTGCTTATAGATTTCTGCCTTTAATTTCTCTGCTAGAATCATGGCACTGACAATGGCCAATTTTAAGTATAAAAGTTGCAGGCTTTACATTGTCTGGAAGAATAAGTTGAAAACCTTCCATTTCTTCCTCCTTAAGATTAAAAGCTGGAAATAATAGCATTTGTTGAGGTACAAAGTAAAAAATTAGAATATGAATGCAAAAATGAGGGAGAGGAACAATTTCCTTACTTGGCAAATACTATAAAGATCACTTGTTCTGCATGTATTTTATATGTAAATATCAATTCTAAATAGCAGTGACTTAGTTGATTTTTGGAGCAATTATGGAACCATCCATTTGAGAGATCTTGTAACTTTGATCTGTCAATCTCAACAAGGCAGGATAAGGATTATGAGAATTAGCTATATCCAATAGGTATTTTATGTGCACGTGGATATTTATTTGCAGGGCACGTGTAAATCTGTGCCACTGTAATTGTGGTATTACTGACTTATTATTGGCTATAAAGTTCATACTGCCCATATTTTATACAGCACACACTGCTCTTATGCCAGGTACAGGAGAATGAACCTACCTATTCAATTTTCTAGGAATGTATTTTCAACAGTTATATTTTGCTGGCCTATTGTAGACATATTCCAAATTTTAAAATATGTTCAGCATTTTTATCATTCCTTATTACTTTATGAACTGATCAAAATGGATAACAAAAAAAAGTTCTAATGAATTATAAGACCAACCAAAGCCAAAGTTCCTGATGCTTTCTCAGCATGGACTAAGTGAAACGTACTGATGACTTTTCACTTACTCCTTGCTGAATATCCAAGAAATCCAAAGCCCACTACTACATTTGTGTCAGGAGCACCAAAACACTACTGGATTGAATGGTGACATTACTGTTGCCTGGGGGAAGCCCAGTTGGGAGCTCCTTTCATGTCCCCAGTAAGTTAGCCGCTGTTGTGGTACCCATCTATCTACTTATGGTCATCCGCTTTTGAACTTCTGGTTTGGCAAGAACTACAACATGTGACGGAACCTCAACCTGTCCTGTGACAGCAACCGGGTCTTGAATGTGAGCCTGCCAATTGTCATCCCAGTGGCCTAACCTCGTGAGCCACTGCCTTGCTACATCCAAAGCCTGTTTTTGCTCCTACAAGTAGGCCAGTTATCAGGCACAGTTAGGTTACTGTTATGTATCCTTTGCTGGGTTTTTTCTTACAACCATACAACCATAATTGAGCCCAAAATGTTTCATTGCTAAGCATGACAGTTTTTAAGTGAATTTTGCCCCATTTTACGACCTTTCTTCCCACCATTGTTAAGTGAATCTGTGCAGTTGTTAAGTTAGTAACACAGTTATTAAGTGAATCTAGTTTCTTCATTGACTTTGTCAGATGGTGGCAAAACATGATCCCGGACACTACAACTGTCATGAATACATGCCAGTTGCCAAGTATTCAAATTTTGATCAGATGACCATGGGGATGCTGCCATGGTCATAAGTGTGAAAAACAGCCATAAGTCATTTTTTTCAGGACCATTCAAATAGTCACTAAATGAATGGTTGCAAGTCGAGTATTACTTGTATTTCTTTTTTCTCACAAACAGTAAAAGGGTTGCTATATCATCCTGTTGTGAATTTCATGTTGCCAATATATCTAGGGATCTTTCTGATACTGTGTGTCCAAAATATTTGCTAAAGTACTGAATCCTGCCCATTAATTCATATTCTCTCCTCCCTGTCAAAGAAATATGGGCTGGAGAAGCTTTGAGAGGCATTGGGAGGAAAGTCCTGTGATCAGATCCATTCAGGCCTCCCTGCTCCCATAAGTAAACGTTTAAATCCCTGGATAGCTTCCCTGGAATCAAAGTTTCTCATAATGTTGCTATCTCTTCTTTCAGGATAAGAATGCTGCTGACTTCGTACAGGCTTCCAAAGCCCGCATTGCTGAATATGAGGAGGAGGTAAGCTAGCAATTTTAATTATACCAAAGGATTTTTGTCATTGCACTGTATTTTCTCCTGCTAATTTCTGTCTTGCTGATTTTCAGCATTTCTTTCAATCATGTGTTGGTAGTTATGATGTGTTTTTTTCCTCTTAAGCTTCAGCAACTGAGAAACATGATACCCTTTGAAAATATGACATATGAAGATCTACCTGAAAAATTTCGAGATCCTACACTGGACCCAGTAAAATATCCTCATTGGCCACACAAGCTTATTGCTGATGTATAAACACTGGCTGTTCAAAAGCATTGTGCAACATCAGTTCTTCTTCATTAATCTATTAAATAAAGTAATTGCACATGAGCCCTCGAAATCTGCCTCTTTTTTTCTAAGAATCCTGAAATTCACATAATTACTACTAAGATTGCATGGGATTGTTGCCTCTTATTATACTGTCCTAAAAGTTGGAGTATTTAAATGTTTGGTTTGGATTTGATTTAATGTTATCCTGGAATTAATAATACTGGATTTGTTCAAATGGGAATTATGATGGATTAAAAAGCCAAATATGTTTATATAAAACTCAACATTTTATGGATTGATGCTTTAACCTTTTGAATACCGTATATACTCGAGTAAGCCGAGTTTTTCAGCACATCTTTTGTGCTGAAAAAAACCTCCTCGGCTTATACTCGAGTCAGATTCCCCTCTGAAAAAAAAATGGTGTGGAGCTCCGAAGCTGGGCAGCCGCTTCCCTGCTTCCGTGTTTCCTTTGCAACTTTTAAGCATGGGAGGGGGAGGCTTTTCTGAGCTCTAGGCTGAAAAAGCAACGCCAGCCGAGGTCGCTCCACTCAGTTTCATTTCCTCAGCTCCAGCTGCTTTCAGTCCACTCGGGAGGAGGGGGAGGAGGGGGAGAGAGAGAGAGAGAGATATCATAAGAACGGCTCTTGGTTTTTTCTTGCAAGGGAGAGAGTGACTCCTGCCAACCACTGTTATCATCATCATCTTTTGGGTTAGTGAATCAATCAAACCTTTCATGATAGTGAGATCGTTTCCCAAATTTCCCTTAAATCAGGGAAGAAATCAGAAACAAACCTTTGGGCTGAGAATAAGCTTGTTCCTATGATGCCATTTTTGTTCACTTCAGTGTGAAAAGTGTGAAAAAACATACTTCTTCATCTTCTTGTTCCCTATTTACTGGTCTCTTTCAAAGAGGAAATTGTGAACATCAAACTTATTCTCAACTGTCCTAGTGAAAGTTTTTATTGGCATCTATTTTTATTTTTGAAATTTACCAGTAGCTGCTGCATTTCCCACCCTCGACTTATACTCGAGTCAATAAGTTTTCCCAGTTTTTTGTGATTAAATTAGGTGCCTCGGCTTATATTCGGGTCGACTTATACTCGAGTATATACGGTAGTTACCTTGTAATATATCCCTATTAACTTTTTTTAAGTATGGTGCAGATCACAAAGACTGCATTTGTTTTTCTTACAAAAATATGTTTTATTGTACATAATTAAATTCCTACTCTTTCTGAAGTAAATGCTTATTCTATGCTTGTTTCTATTTTTCTCTCCTATCTTATTCTATTGTTCTATTTAATCTATTAATTTTGTGTCCTTGTTCCCATCTGTTTTGTACCATTATTTTCCAGTGTAATTTTTTTTTAGCTCTTTAAATATTTCTTTCTCTCCCCCCACCCCCAGATCCTTGACTCATACCGATCAATCTCAGTCTGTTTACATGTGAGAACCTTTTTTACTCCTGTATAAAGTTGCAAATGGCTTTATAGTTGGTTTATGCTGGCATGCCTGCAGGGCAGGGAAAGAGCATCTCATTTTCAGAAGAAAGCAAGTTATTTAGAGAAAGGAGATGCTATTTAAATGGTTTACTTTGTGGAGAGTGAAGACTGGGAATTTCATGTAAAAACTATCATCATAAATATATAGCCATATCTGTTTCTGGAGCCTGTACACTTTTTTTCCAGAGACAACAATGGAAAATAATCAAGGGAAATATTGTGTCCCCTTAGCCTGTTTTGTTGAAGATTAATAATCTTTCTTCTTCCTCTTCCTTTTTGCATCATTATCCAGAATACAGACATATATATGCACCTAAATATAAAAGTATGTTGCACAGAGATTTCCAGGAAAGATTAGCAGGATGACATGATAAGAGAACTGGGTTTTTTTCCTTCTTTTGGGGGGAATGGTTTATCTGAAAGGCAAATTGGGTGCTTTCCCATTTCATCTATAAAAAAGGCAAATGTTTTGACACATCATTGCCATCGGGACTGGCAGCACATCCAAAAGCTAGATATAATGGAAGCATGCTCCAGAAATACATGGCTTATTTGCTTCCTCAACGTTCACAGTTTATAAATTGCTGTTTAGTCACTGCCAATTTTTGAAGAGTCCACTGGAAGAAAGCTTGCTTTCTTATAGCAAAAATTGCTGTTACTTCAGTACTAACCTCCCAGGACCTCTAAATTGCTTATATAATAAAAATGTTATTCTATATCATTTTCCCTGAATTTAACATCTGTGAGCATGTATACTATAGCTGTTATAAATATCATGCTATTAGAAATACCCTGGCACATTGCTAACAAAAAGACCCAAATCAGTATTCAACTAACATTGAAAATCCTAGTTTATTAATTGCAGAAAATAAGGAGGACTAATAATTCCAGTGTATTTTTAGAGTCGTGTTCATAATGCACCAAGCCTGTATGCAATGAGAGATTATGTATTAATTTACTTTTTACTTGCTATGATATCTGCTGTACGCTCCTCAATTCTTGAAGAGTCTGAGTGGCTGATGTAAACCAGCACTTAGAGTTAAAAACATAGTGAGTATCAAGCATTCATCACAAAAGTGTTTTACTAGATGTACTTCCCAAATGCAGAGGACCAATTCTCAGCATTCCCCAGCTGAAGTGCTGGGCCTTCAGAACTCCAAGATAGAATGGGTCATTTGGATGTCTTAAGAAAACAGCACAGAGACTAGTACAGCTTGAATTGAAAAACGGATGAAAGGAAGAATATAAGAGAGTATCTCAGCACTTCCTCCCTCTCTCTGTCTGTCTCTCACTCTGTCTCTTACATAGGGTTGGGTGAAGTGGAAGTTTTTTTCGTCTGATTTCTGTCTTTTAAGTAATTCAAGAGGGAGGGCTGAAGAATATGCTAAAATTGCTTTCAGAATGAAAGTCAGTGATTGTAGAGGGAAATGAAATGATTTTTACACATCCCTTCTCTTCCAACTACTGAGAAAAGAGAGGACAGGTAGGGACACAAAAGCAATTTCAACCAAGCATTAATGGAAAATGGCTATTACTGCTGAGAGATCCTGTCTTGATTATTATCCCTACATCCCCAAGGAGCTCTGGGACATGCTTTAAATGTAGCATCTTATGCAGGGGTGGGATTCAAAAAATCCCAGCAACCAGTTCACTGCTCAGTTGCTGGGTGGGCGTGGCCTATCAGAACTTCATTTTTCACCTTCCCAAGGGTCTGGAGGCTTCGCTTGGGCCTCGGGGCGGTGGGGCAAAAATGGCCTTCCACGGGCTCTGGAGGCTCACTGGAAGCCAGAAACAGGCCTGTTTCCAGACTTCTGGTACTTCTGGAAGGCCTGTTTTTCATCCTCCCAGAGCCTCCATGCGGACCCTGCACTTACCTGCATTGAAAGTGGGCTGCGTGGAGACTCTTGGGAGGGGTGGGCAGGCTGGGCGGGGCCAGCCATTCAGTTCAAATACTGGTTTGGTAAACCAGATGCAAATTTAACATTTGGTTCACCTGAATCGGTCTGAACCGGTAGAATTCCACCCCTGATCTTATGATACAGAAACATCTACATCCAATTTTCCACTGTTTTCACAAATTTGTCATCAATCTGGAAAGACAAAATGTGGAACACTGTATTAAAGAACAAATTTTATTTCATAAAGTTCTGAGGGAAAATATGCACAAGACTTATCTTATAAATACGTTTTCTTATATATGTATCAATATTTTATCCGACATTTAATAATTTTTTTTATTCAATTGTCCCTTGGGAAATTTTAGATACTAGTTCATCCTGAAGGCTTTATAGTTTAGCTGGAACAGTGATGCACCTGAAACAACTATGATGACATTGAGATTAATAAATAGATTTTTTAAAGATATATACATGATACTGACAAGTTCTTTTATATTAGTACTGTCTTGATCATGCATTAAATAGCTGCATGCACACATATGCCTCATAATGTGGTTTACATTCAGATGCAGCTAATGAAATAGGAAAAAAGAAAATGGAGCATCACTAAAAATGGCCAGAAGAAGCAAGAAAGCCATCTTCAGATCCTGCCTGAAGGACAAAGTAGTAGTTCAGCTCCACTATCAAAACACTTTGCTCAATGATGAGTTACAGAGTTACAACCCTTAGCATTTTGCAGTGAGAAGATTCAAGTTCAATTATTTCTTTATAATACTTTCTTCACGTCTTGTCACTGAGATCAAGTAAGGAGATAAAAATTTTAAAATAGATGAAGTCAGGGGCATCCACAAGATATGGCTGGGGGAAAAGAAAGTCAAGATGATGGGCATGATGGAGCAATCAAAGCTCTGCTCATTTGTTATGTGCATTAATTTCATTTCCATAGTAGCTTTTCATGTTATGAACATTTTAGGTGGAAGAACTCTTAAAGAAGAGTTTATTGGCTGAGGACTGTGGCTGAATAGAGTCTTGGGACCAGAGCCAAACATTCTCCAGAAGACAAGGAAACGTACGTCTGATTGGACGCTGAAATGCCTTTGGTTTTCCTGAACAGAATCTACAGATTAAACCCATTTCAATTTTTAAAGCATTGCTGGGCTAGCACTTTCCCTCACCCTGGATTGGGAGCATATACTGATGCAGGCAGTAAAGTGTTGAAAATGCAGTTAAGTGTCACATATAGCAAGGCATATTTCAATTTCAGAAGCTTGAAAGCTCATTTTTAAAAATACAGTAGCCTACGTGTGATATGAATACAGACTGGAAGCTGTTTGTTATAATGTGATGGAAGAATTAGCCCAATAGTGTTGCCTGCATACATTCTATGACCTGGGCCCATTAAAATATAGCAAGCCGGTTCCAGGCTACAAACAAATTCAGCTTGTCCACTGCACCACAATGAAGGCTATAAAACCAAGGGATAAGATCAAGCGGATATAACAAAGGCACTTCTCCAACCAGACATATTTGTCTTGTAGGGCAGGGCCAGAAACCTCCTTGCTTTCTTCCAGAGCCAAGTGCTTCTTGATCTGCTGCAGCTCCAGGGTTACCTGTTTCAGAAACACAAGGCTGTCTGCGTTGTCATTTTCCACCAAGGGAAACTCCCTTGTTGGTTTGTTCTCCATGTCTATCTCTTCTCCTATATGGGAAAAAGTGAGAAACTATAAAGTTATTGTTGCATTTAAAAAAAAAATCAGGGGATTTTTCCAAGGAAAGGCGTTTTTAAAACAAATTATGCATCACACAAATGGCTGACATGCCAGAGACTTGATCTGTTCCAGAGGTCTCAAACTTAATTTCATTAAGGGCCGCATTAGGGCTGTGGTTGACCTTGGAGGGCTGAGTGAGTGTGACTGACTGGGTGGGTGTGGTGAATTGGGTGGACATGACCAGCTTGACACCACTCCCTAAACTGCTGGCATGTTTCCTCTTCACACTGGGTAGACCAGGCCAAAGTTGCATTGGGTAGACAGGACCGAAGTGGGGTTAGCCCCTTACATTTTCCAGGATGACCCTGTTGGCTGGATCCAACCACATCCAGCCTGCAGCCCTTGTGTTTGACACCCCTGATCTATTCACCAGAAACATGCTGAGGTGGGTGTGCCCATCACAAAAGATACCAAGGTCATGTAGTAAGGAAGCTCTCCAATTACCTCCAAGGTGTAGCGTTAATTCCCTGGTTTACATGGGAGGTAGCAAGCAATTGGGTGGAGGCACTCAAGTAGTGGAGGGAGCAACCTCAGCAGGGTCTATGACAATTCGGCACAGCCAACTCGCCATGACCAACTTGCCACAGCTAATTTACCATGGCTAACTCGCCACAGCCAACTCACCACAGCCAATTTGCTGCAGAACAACTTTCCACGGCCATCTCGCCATGGAACAACTTGCTGTGGGGCAAGAGTTACACTAATATCAAAGAAATGGTGGAATAGAATCATTAAAGAAAGGATGAAGAAGCAGGGACAGAATGAAATGTGAATGGCAAAAATTAAAATATTTTTTACTTATTTTAAATAATTAAATACAATTCTCAACCCCAAAGTTTAACTGGAACATTGACAAGAATTGTTACACTGTCCCGCAACAAGTTGTCCCATAGCGAGTTGACCATGGCGAGTTGACATTTGCAAGTTGGCTATGGCAAATTGTCCCATTCCCATCTCAGCAACTTGCCATCTGGCAAATATCCAATATGGTCCCTATTCTGAACATTAGTGAAATAGTGCTTAAGATATTGGATTAGGAAGAGGGACATCGAGGTTCAAGACCACCCACAAAACTCATTGGGTGATTGTAGACTACATACACATTTTCTCAGTTTGTCCTATCTCACTGAAGAATTGTTGTGAGGAAAAATGGAAGGAGGGCAGGTTATGGGCACAGCTGGGAATTCCTGAAGGGAAAATGAGATGGAAACCTAAATTAGAAATAATATTAAGGAAATGGGCAACCATCCCTATGTCATCCATTTTTGAGAATGCTCATTCTTACATGGGCAAATGGGCCCTCTGACCTTAAGACCTTTCTGCATCCCCCTGCATTTTCTCATTCTGCCGCTTGTTTGCGTGTTGACTACAGCTCACCTACATTGGTGACAGAGTCCTCTGCTTTTATTTTTTCCTTTTGCAAGAATTTTCTTGTAAAGTTCTTGAAGGATGGTAACTTGAAATTCTGCTCCCTGCAATATTCCATGCAGGCATTCTCTAGGATGCCAAGGACCATAAATGCAAAGATTCCAATAAAAAACATTGCTGTGGAGAAGAAGAAACAGCCCTGATTAGTTGTCCCCACTCTTATAGCCTTCTAAAAAAAAAACAAGAGACAGGCAGGGAAGCATTATCAGTCTAACAAACTAATTCATGTGATGACCTTCTGAGTTCTATTGTTGTGACGCCAAGAACACAGACCCAGACCCCAAACTCGAAGCCAGACTAAAACCCAGAATGCTCCAGCACAGCCACCCACTCAGGATATCACATCAGAAAACTCAGGAAATTACACCACAAGAACTCAAGAAGTTGCAACACAGCAAATGACCCAGGATATCACAGCATAAGACCAAGGATACTACAGCAATGTTTCACAAGGTCATCACACAACCCATTACCCAAGCTCTTACTACACAGGAGGCTAATGGAAAAGAGATCAAAACACAAACGACCCAGGAAATTACATTGCAGGACCCAGGATACTACAACAAAAGAACTCTCAAGCCCATCACACAACCCATTACCCAAGCCGTTAAAACACGAGAGGCTAATGGAAAAAAGTTCACTACAAAACAAACGACCCAGGAGATTACAGCACAAGATCCAGGATATCTCCACAACAAAACTCACAAGGCCATCACACAGCCCATTATACCAACATCAACTCCATCAACCAATCAAGAGGCAGCAGCGCAGCCAACCAGCCCAGCACACCAGCCCCACCACACCAGTATTTATAGAGAGACGGCAGCTCCAATCACACACTGCTTGCACTGGCACGAAGCCGAAAGCACCAGCCTGAGGATGGTGAGTGGAACCTCACTGAAACGTCGCCAAGATACTCTTAAACTTACACGGGAAAAGATCTGAACACATCTAGACCTACATATATGTATGTATGTATGCATGTGTATATGTGTGCGTGTGTATATGTGTGTGTGTATGTGTGTGTGTGTGGCATTCAGCTTTGTTCGGGTATTTTCCCACGTCATAGTAGTGGTGCTTTTAAAGTTGTAGCAACGTTTCAGCAGAATCTCATCTGCCATCATCAGGCTTCTGTATAGTGTTTGTCTGTGAGTTAGACTTTTACAGTGGTTTCAGATTTAAATTTGGGGCAGCCTATTGCTGTGACAGAATGGTTTTTTCTTCATCCTGATTGGTTGAGAGTCTTGGTCTGTGTTTATTGGTCTTGGAGTTTGCTGTGTTCTGCTTCTAATATCTTCTGTCTGGTTTTTTTGGCTCTTTTTGTATCTTGATTGGCTGGCAACATTGTGTTACTTTATTGGAGGCCTTTATCCACAAAAACACACTGAGACATAATAGAGACCCAGAAGATGAACAGACCTATGGAACAGCTGTCCTGCCCTACATAAGAGGCACTATAGACAAAATTAGTAAGATTCTATACAGACACCACATCAAGACTGCTTTCAAAACAGACAGAAAAATAGCAGCCATCCTCAGGAACCCCAAAGACAGAATTGATCTGGAAAACCAAGGCATATATGAAGTCCCCTGTGCATCATGCCCGGCCACAGACCAATAGAAGAATGGATGAACACAAAAATGCAGTCAAAAAGCTGGAACACACTTCCTCACTAGTCCAACACATGGAAGCCACAGGTCATAACATCAACTTCAATGGCACCAAAACCCTAGCCACTATAGAAAATCCCAGCCACAGAATCATCAGAGAAGCCATAGAGATTGAAAAAAGACCAGAAAGCATGAACAGAAGAGATGATTCCATCAGGCTGTCAATCATTTGGAAGCCTGCACTCACAAACAAAAAAATCTCCACACCACAAGCCAGGCAAACACCTGGGCACAAACAGATCCCCCCTGATACCTCCAGCTCAAACACACCCCAACCAGGCACCCAGATGAAACCCAGCTTCCTAACTAATGATAGCTGTCCATTTACCCGAAGCCAAGCTGCACTAAAGGCCTCCAATAAAGTAACACAATGTTGCCAGCCAATCAAGATACAAAAAGAGCCAAAAAAACCAGACAGAAGATATTAGAAGCAGAACACAGCAAACTCCAAGACCAATAAACACAGACCAAGACTCTCAACCAATCAGGATGAAGAAAAAACCATTCTGTCACAGCAATAGGCTGCCCCAAATTTAAATCTGAAACCACTGTAAAAGTCTAACTCACAGACGAACACTATACAGAAGCCTGATGATGGCAGATGAGATTCTGCTGAAATGTTGCTACAACTTTAAAAGCACCACTACTATGACGTGGGAAAATACCCGAACAAAGCTGAATGCCAGACATGTAAGTACCCGCGAAAACTTAAGAAAACAAATATCAAACCTCTACGGGGAGGGAATAAACAGCCAGATCAAAACCTACGAGAAACTGGAAATTAAAAGAGCAGGAATACTATGTGACCTCCAATTCCTACGCAGATGCAGAGACAACAATACTACACCAACCTGCTTCAAATTAACATTTCATCAAAGCACAGCAGCCACTAAACGTATCCTGAAAAGAACTGAAATGGCTCTACTAAGGAATGAGCTCCACAGTTAGAGATTCCAATTAGATCAGTTAAACAAAGATTTGCTAGCACTACACCTGGAATTGAGCAGCAAAACTTTTTTTCCACCCTCTACTTTGGGACAAGATAAAACAACTTACAACTTGGAGAGCTGAATCTGCAAACATTTACAAACAGGAAAAGCTCTTGAAAAAATTAAAGAAATTAGAACATGACAAGAAAACCCCCAACAACTCACAACAACACCTGAAACAATTAGTGTACAATGTTTCCAACAGACAACTCACCAAAACAGAAACAGAAGTCCTAACCAAAGGATTCAATTATGCTATAGCACCCCAAAAAATCCCCACAGAATCCATCATATGTGCAGTAGAATCCAGCCTAACTAAATTAAATACAGATGAAGCTGATAAAATAAGACACCAAGTTACCAACATCCTATGCACAAGCAAACCACCCAAAAGCAACTTGCAGCAAAATGAAATTAAAGCGCTACAAACCCTGAAAAGAGATAGCAGCATAATCATCCTCCCAGCAGATAAAGGGAATGCCACTGTAGTAATGGACAGAAAAGACTATGAAACTAAATTGACAGACTTACTCCAAGACTCCACATACAAACCCATAAACACAGACCCAACCACATATCTGGAAAAATTAACCAAGAAGAAAATTATAACCAGCCACATAAGCAAAGAGATCCAACACACGATCATACCCAGAGAGAAATCTTCCAGATGCCCCAAACTATACGGCCTCCCAAAAATACACAAAGAAGGCATACCTCTCAGACCCATAGTCAGCTCCAGAGGAGCACCACTACAAAACCTAGCTAAACACCTAGCAAAAGAGCTACAGCCCCATGCTGAAACAGCAGCTTTTCATGTACAAAACTCATATCACTTCTTGGAAATGATCAAAGATCTACACGTGGAGCAAGAAGATCTGCTTGTAAGTTTTGACGTGGTTTCACTATTCACTCAAGTCCCGATAAAAGAGACCCTTGAAATCATCAAAAATAAATACCAACCAGCTAAACACCTCATGGAACTAACAGAACACTGCTTAACCAACACATATTTCATATACAAAGGACAAAGATACAAACAAATTGAAGGAGCCCCCATGGGATCACCACTGTCACCTGTCATTGCAAACCTGTTCATGGAAGAATTTGAATCCAGAGCCCTGGCCAATGCCATCCTCAAACCCAAACTATGGTTAAGATATATCGATGACACATTCGTGATTTGGCCCCATGGACAAGAAAACCTAAACAATTTCCTAACACACCTAAACAGCGCACACCCCAAAATCAAGTTCACCATGGAAACAGAAACAAACAAACAACTACCATTCCTAGATGTACTAATCTACAAGAAAACAGATGGCACACTAGGACACACCATATACCAGAAGAAAACACACACCAACCTCTACCTCAACGCCCAATCCCACCACCACCCAGCACAGATAAACTCCGTGGCTAAAACACTAATTACTAGAACCAAACGCCTGGCAGACAAGACACACATTAAGACTGAACTGTGCAACCTGACTAAAATATTGACAGCCAACGGCTTCCACAAAAGCAAAATCACCAACTTGATACACAAAAACACACTGAGACATAATAGAGACCCAGAAGATGAACAGACCCATGGAACAGCTGTCCTGCCCTACATAAGAGGCACTACAGACAAAATTAGTAAGATTCTATACAGACACCACATCAAGACTGCCTTCAAAACAGACAGAAAAATAGCAGCCATCCTCAGGAACCCCAAAGACAAAATTGACCTGGAAAACCAAGGCGTATACGAAGTCCCCTGTGCATCATGCCCGGCCACATACATTGGACAGACCAATAGAAGAATAAGCACCCGCCTGGATGAACACAAAAATGCAGTCAAAAAGCTGGAACACACTTCCTCACTTGTCCAACACATGGTAGCCACAGGTCATAGCATCAACTTCAATGGCACCCTAGCCACTATAGAAAATCCCAGCCACAGAATCATCAGAGAAGCCATAGAGATTGAAAAAAGACCAGAAAGCATGAACAGAAGAGATGATTCCACCAGGCTGTCAATCATTTGGAAGCCTGCACTCACAAACAAAAAAATCTCCACACCACAAGCCAGGCAAACACCTGGGTACAAACAGATCCCCCCTGATACCTCCATCTCAAACACACCCCAACCAGGCACCCAGATGAAACCCAGCTTCCTAACTAATGATAGCCGTCCATTTACCCGAAGCCAAGCTGCACTAAAGGCCTCCAATAAAGTAAAGTAAAGTAAATAAAGTAAAGTAACATAATGTTGCCAGCCAATCAAGATACAAAAAGAGCCAAAAAAACAGACAGAAGATATTAGAAGCAGAACACAGCAAACTCCAAGACCAATAAACATAGACCAAGACTCTCAACCAATCAGGATGAAGAAAAAAACCATTCTGTCACAGCAATAGGCTGCCCCAAATTTAAATCTGAAACCACTGTAAAAGTCTAACTCACAGACGAACACTATACAGAAGCCTGATGATGGCAGATGAGATTCTGCTGAAACGTTTTGCTACAACTTTAAAAGCACCACTACTATGACGTGGGAAAATACCCGAACAAAGCTGAATACCAGACATATATACATATACATATACATATACATATACATATACATATACATATACATATACATATACATACACACACACACATACACACACACACACACACACACACACACACACACACACACACACATATATATATATATATATATATATATATATATATATATATATATATATATATATATATATCAATCATAGCAGCTGGAGAGTGCAGTGGTTAGAGCGCCACCTTTCATGTGGGAAACGGCGGTTTCTAATCTTAGTTGTTACCCACCTTAACAGTAGGGATCCTTGGGCAAAGATTAATTAATCTTTCACCTGCCTGTCTCAAATATGAAAGTGACATGAACTAGGAGAGTCATGCCAGCTTGAATGTCACCTTGATTAACAAGGTCCATGTCAAATGTTGGGAAACCAGGACAATCCGATGATGAGCAGGGGTAGGATTCTACCAGTTTGCACCTATTCGCTAGTTTGGCGAACCGGTTGTTAGAAGAAATTACTGGCCTAATCCTGTAAGGAAGGCAGGAAGGAAACATTCTGGTGTTGCTTACAGAAACTGTCTCTCTGTTGACCCTTATTACATTCTTGGCAGGACTGGACTTCCTGTCTCAGGAACTTCTTTGGAGTGTTTTTCCCCTCCTATGCTGGTACTTTGCTTGTGTGGAGTGACTATTTAAAGTTACAATGGCACTGAAAAAAGTGACTTGACCATTTTTCACACTTACAACTGTTGCAGCATCCCCACAGTCAAGAAGGCCAGGCAAGAAGATGTTTGCCTCGATGTGAGTGATATTGAGTTGGCCACGCGCAGCCAATAACATGACCACCAAGCCAACTAAGCCATGCTCACAGAACCGGTTGTTAAAAAATTTGAATCCCACCCCTGATGATGAGTAGTCTGTGGGATCAAACCATACATGGATGAAACCATGTATGGACTTGGAATTGGTCTCTAGAACTGATGGAATTTTATTTATTTGTTAAATTTATATGCTGCCCATTTCACCAATAGGATAAGTCTGGACAGCTTGTATAATGTAAAAAGATAATAGAAAACCAATTTAAAATTGTAGGCCTGTGCACATTAAAATTTTAAAACTATGCTGAAAACCAGAATCAGGAAGACGGATGGTCTTTTTACCCTGTCAACCACCTCCAGAGGTGAGCAATCTATTGTGGCCCTAAGCTAACTAGCAAAACCAAATTTAATATCCTTTGGAAGGCAGAAGGTAGCGCCCAACCATGAAGCTAAAGTTCAAAGCCCTCTCTTAACAATCTATTGTTGCACTGAACTCACATAAAGTCCATAAGCAGCTTCTGTTTTCTCATAAATCCAGTGTGACCATTGTCTCTGGTCCATCCAGCATCAAATACCATTGATTAGTTCTTGATAATAAAAAGCTTCCAGTTTATCATCTTTGCTTTTCTTTAAAATTATGAATGGAATCTCTAAATAACTACTCCTCACTCTCAGAAAAAAGAGAATTACCACTGAGAATATCTCCATAATATTTGTACAACAAATCTTCCACAGATTGGGATCCAATATATCTTTACAGCCATTCTTCAATTACATAAGATGTCTCCATTCTGCAAATTCCATCAGCTTTTTTGAGAAAGTCAGGTTCATTAATGCCCCCTTCAAACACCTGTAGGAATTACATTACTACATTTTTCCTTTTTTCAACTCAGATAGCAGCACAGAGCTCTTATGTCAACACATTCTGTCCCATGTCAGAGTTACTTTGATGTGTCCTACATAAATCTTTTAGGTTTTAATTCCATGTGGCCATTCCTCATTAAGTTATAAACCTTTAATACAGTATCCAAGACACATGATATGTGAATGATCCACACAACATGCTAACAATAATGAGTGAATAGCCCTAACTGTTCCAAAGAGTCTACTACTTTATATTGCACATGATTAGGTAATTACCTATTACTGGTGGATAATCTGATGTGGGTGGTAACTTGTCAAGAAGCATCACAGACAAAAATGAGACCTGCAAGATCATGGTGACTTTGTAGGCAATTTTTTCTGCAGGAGAGGCAAAAGCATAAGAAATAGCCATATCCAGCAAGAAGAGAACAAACATTGGCAGAATCACAATTAATTCATAAAGAATGGATCTCCTCTTCATAAGAATCTGTAAAAAAGAAAGGTAGTAAAGTAACACAACATTTCCAGGACTAGCACAAATTTCAGTTATACAAATTGCTAAATCATTCCAAGGCTAGGCTTAAGCTGATTGTCTACATCATGGTTGTCCAAACATTTAGCTTGCCTGGGCCACATTGAGTGAAGAAGAATTGTTTTGGGCTGCATATACAGTAAAATATCTAACATAGTCAATGTGTATAAATAACAGACTGTAATGTTAAAATGTGTATGATCTTCTGAGGCCATATTACTAGCTGTCCAAAGCTGCATGGCCCGTGGGGCGTGAGTTGGATTTGCCTGGTCTAAACCAGTCTAGGTTCAAGCAAGGATGTCAAGAAAGAAATTTAAAAGGTCAAGATGACAGCTGTAACTGTACAAGAGAAACTGTTATGCACCTCAACGGTTTTTTATTACATGCCAGAGTCATCCTTGTGACTTTATTTGCTGCTATCTCCTCCTTCGTTCCTCACAGATGCTTCTGGGCCCATGATTTTGGTTTTTTGACAGTGTCTTAGCTTCAACCCTCAACCAGTGAAGTGGTATACCTCAGCAATTATTCCACTGCTGAATAAACCGAGATAGTGAAGTGGAGTTAAATCATAACAACTAATATTCCAGATGTAAAAGAGATCAGCTGGAGTGACTGTTACCCAGAATCAGTCTTGCCACTGTTCTGAAGTTTTATTTTAGAAGAAGAATTGTTGAAGATAAAAATGCTTCAGGGACTGGATGGGAGTAGGAAATCAGCCTTTTTCTATGATTTGCATTCTGATTCCAATACAAACTGTACCCAAATGCAACTTAAACAAAAACAATAGGAGAGTGATTAACCTCAGGCAAACAGCCATTCAACTTTCATGGTAGGTGCGGTTTCAGTTGGGGAAAACAATAGAAGACCACTTTTTTCAGTTAGCCATTGGGCAGTCCATGGATAAGTAAGTTATGATACATGAGAAAGTCTAATGTTAATCTTATTTTTAGCAACTTAAAAATGGATAAGATCACAATCTTTCCCTTTCCAGAAATATTTAATATTCTCATACTCTGGGAAATGCCAACAACAGGGACCTCAATTAATGCAAACTGCAGTTAGAGAGATTCTGAAATTGATCACTAATGCTAGGGCCATTTCTTGCTCAAATTTCTGATTGAAAAAATTGTGAGCTTTTTCTCTTTGAACAGTTTGTCAGGCAAAGATCCAGCAAACATTTTATCTTGTTGACAGAGAGAAAAAAAAAGGATCTTTAAGATTTTAGACTATAAAGATCCATTAGGGGAAAGAAAGCTTTGGAGGCTCAGCAAGATGAAAACAGGATAAAAGAGGGAATTATGGTTTTATTGAAAACAAAATATTTTCAGAACTTAGGCAGAATCTAATGGATTGGTTCTGCCTCTCCGATTTGTGGCAAAATATCCGCTATAGTCTTCAATAAGGCTTTTTTTGTACATGAAGCGACATAGGGATTATCTTTTCCAAAGCACAGTGAAGAAGAGTGCACTGCAGTATCTGCTGTGAAAATGAAGCAGTAACCCCATAAATGCAGTTAGAGGAAGACTGGATAGAAAGACAGCACTGTATTTGTTGTCTTTAGTTCTTGGTTTCAGATCCTGTCTTTAAATTAAGAACTCGAGGCAGTATAAAAAATGCTTCATCATCCTATTTTTCTGTGCATATTTTTTTTATTTCTTTATATATTTAATATACCTCCTTTACTGTTTTATATACAACTAAAGACAATGAATAGGACTACTTAAAAAGACCACAAAGACCAATACTTTCTTAGAAAGGATTACTTCACAGAAAGAGCAGTGGAACTTGAAACGAACTTCCAGTGGAAGTAAGGGGTCAATCATCATTAAGTGAGCTTAAATAAGTTTGGAATAAGCACATGCAAATCATACAACAAAAATAAAAATAAATAATCATTAAAAAAAATAAATGTACAATAATAATGAAAAATAAAAAATAAATCAATACATTAAAAAGAAACAAAAACAAACTCAAGGGGCAGATTTGATGAACCACTAGGTCTTTTTCTGCTGTCAGTTCTATGTTTCTCAGAAACCTAATTAGTACTCCTGTGACATTGGCTGGGCAGAGAAAGAGAGAATGAACCAAAATCACCCAGTGAACACTGGATTTCAGAAAAGGAAGCTGCTAGAACTTGCAAACACGGTGCGATGGATTGTAGAATTTAATATATTATTCCAACATGGGAAAAGTAGGTACTGTAGACACACACAGCCAGTTTGGCCTAGTGGTTTGGCCTAGTACCAGGTTAGAAAGCAGGAAACTATGAGTTCTAGGCCCGCTTTAGGCAAGAAAGCCAGCTGGATAGTTCTCTCGGGCCAGCTCATGGCCTGAAGTTATTCATTCTTGCCTAATGTGGGACCAGAATTCATAGGCCCAACAAAGTTGTTGTTTGGTGGAAATAGGAAGCAGAAAGGAGTATTAGAAGTATTAGAATTTATTAAAAATAAAATTTATATGCCATCCATGTTGCCAGAGATGTTCAAATAAATAGTCAGGCTCAAGCCCTCCCCCCATCCCCTAAGCCATCTCTTTCCCATCTCCCAAGCTTGTTCCCACATATCATCACATCATCTGACAAGAAAATGTATAGTAAATGCATTCATAACCATACCTGATAGATGACTGTACTGTAGTTTTCATCCTCATACATTTCGGTCACCTCCATGATCTCCACTTTCTGAAACTTCCATTCTCCATCGGCTAAATAACGTTCGCGACTGTCTTGGTTTGTGTTTTTGAAAGTTTTAGTGTTTTTCAACTTCACTTCATTTTCTAGAAAGAATAAAAATCCCATGATCCAGAGGACTGCCAATTCGGGACAGTCTGAAGAAAGGCAGTTCTATACTGAATATATAGAAGGTTCATCCCCTTCCAGCTAATCCTTGACTTATAACCATCCATTTAACAACTATTCAAAGTTATAAGGGCACTGAAAAAAGTGACTTACAGCTGGTCCCTCATACTACTATTGCAGCAACCTCACAGTCACATCATCAAAATTCAGGTGCTTGGCAACAAACATGTATTTGTGACAGTTGCAATGTCCCAGGGTTCGTGATCACCATTTGCAACCTTCCCAGCTGGCTTCTGACATCAAAGTCAATGGGGATTTGCTTAACAACTGTGTGATTCATTTAACAACTGCAGTGATTCATTTAACAACCAAGATTATAAAACTGGGCATGACTCATGTAATAGCCACCTTGTTTAGCAACAGAAATTCTGGTCTCAGTTGTGGGTTGTAATTTGAGGAATATCTGTATTGGGATAGCATTTCCCAAGTGTCTGACAATCACATCTGTGATGACCCAGGGTGGGATACAAAACAAATACAGTCACAGAAAACAGGTGAAGCCCCTTTTATTCCTTCACTTTGCTTCCAAGCTCTGAATATCTTTAACAGAAGACAAAAAAACTTCCACACAGTTACAAGAAGAAGGAAAAAAGCAACACAAACCAGGCAAGATAAGGGTTGGAGGATGTCCACAGAAAACACACACTGGAAACAGTGTGGAGGATGTCCACACTGAAAACACACACCAAACTCAGAGAGGAACTATAAACTAGAGATATTTCCATGCTTTGTTTCCAGCATTCGCCAGTACGCAGGTCCATACTCTTATTCAGTTGTCACAGCTGCAGCCCATGAGGAGGATCAAGGCCCTCTCCTCTCGAGTAGACCACGTCTCTCCCTTATCCTCTCCTCCCTGTTTGCCCTAGGATGGATAGAGGATGGGCCTGGGTCCTCTGACTGCTCAGCTGGCCTCAGCCCTTCCCCAGCCTCCTCCACAACATCCAGAGCTACACTTCCACTCACTATTAGTTGTTCCTCCTCTCCCTCAGAGTCAGTCTCCACTAGGGGCATGACAACATCTGAGAAGCAGCCAGTTTGGGAAGTCTGATATAAAATATATACATAAAACAGAATTAAAAAATTGATGATTCCAGTAAGATGTTATATTCTGTACTATGGGCTGAAATCTTCCCTTTAGCAATTAGTGATGTAAATGAGCAATACTTATGTATGCATGAATATATATTCAAATATATATGTGTGTGTGTGTGTGTGTGTGTATGTTTTCTTAAGTTTTCGCGGGTACTTACATGTCTGGCATTCAGCTTTGTTCGGGTATTTTCCCATGTCACAGTAGTTGTGTTTTTAAAGTTGTAGCAATGTTTTGGCAGAATCTCATCTGCCATCAGGGTTCTGTATAGTGTTCATCTTCATACAGAAGCCTGATGATGGCAGATGAGATTCTGCCGAAACGTTGCTACAACTTTAAAAGCACAACTACTATGACGTGGGAAAATACCCGAACTAAGCTGAATGCCATACATGTAAGTACCTGCGAAAACTTAAGAATATCTATCTATCTATCTATCTATCTATCTATCTATCTATCTATCTATCTATCTTTGGTTATTCAGGTTTTCTCCCGCATAAAATTGGAAGTATCTAGGCAACGTTTCGATGAAGTTTCATTCATCATCTTCAGGCTTGTGTCTTCGGTTTTGTGCTTCTCGGAGTAATGTGAGCTTGCAGCTGCTTCTTCCTTTTAACTGCTAGTGGGGGTGTGACTTGATTGGGTGGGGGCTTGGCTGTGTTCTGATTGGGTGGGGGTGTGTTCCCATTGGTTGGGGGTTTGGCTGTGTTACACAGCCAAACATAGTGCTACACAGTGATATATATATATATGGGGCAGCCCAACTCACAAATTTCAACTGAATGGTTGGAGGGCTAATATAAGATCAAAACAAGTATAAAATCAAGAAAAATAAAACAAAACATAAATTAAAGTTAATCTACAGTTGTCGGCCCTGGAACTACACCACTCAGTACCCCAAACCCTTACAAATGGGCTCATCCACCACTTGGCCCAAAACCTTAGAATCTGGGTGGGTGGGGTAATAAGAAGCAGCTGATACAAAGGACAGGAACTGTGCTAGAGAAAGCACACTTCCCGTCTTCTAACAGATGATAGCAATAGCTCTTAGACTTATATACCGCTGTACAGTGTTTTACAATCCTCTCCAAGTGGTTTACAGAGTCAGCATATTGCCCCCAACAATCTGGGTCCTCATTTTATCCATCTTGGAAGGATGGAAGGCTGAGTCAACCTTGAGCCTGGTGGGATTTAATTGCCAAACTGCAGGCAGCCGACAGTCAGCAGAAGTAGCCTGCATTACTGCACTCTAACCACTGCGCCACTGAGGCTCAATGATGTGGAGAAAGAGCAAAAAAGTGAGTTCTGTATTGTTAACAAAAGAAGAAAATATAAAGGCCTGGTCACACTACCAGAACTTTGCTATAGCGTTCCTTGAACGGTAGGAAGAGGGGGACAAATTTCGACACCGCTCGTCACCACGCACAAAATTGGAAAAAAATTCGAAAACACGGGCGTTGCCTTAGCGGTGCACCGCTGAAGCCGGTGTTGCTTTAGCGTTGGTTTAACGGTAGGGAACGTTGGTTTAGCGGTGACGCGAGCGTTGATAAAGCGGTGTTCTGCACATGCGTGCGTTGGCTCGGCGGGGGTTTGAAGTAATTGAATTAGCGACATGCCGCTTTGGACTACCGTAATGGAGCTGTACGGATCACTTGATAAAGTTCTCAAATTCGATAAATTCGGAAGCAAATTCGATACAAGAGATGTCTGCACTCAACAGCTATTCCAAAAGGGCTACTGGTCCATTTCTCCCCGTATTTATAGCCAAATTCTGGTTCCGCTCCAACATCTCCATATCAATGCCAAACCAAAGTTCATCACCGCAATGGATCGCTGCTTCAACGCCTGACACTGTTCCAGGAATCCCGTGTCTGCTCGTAAAACGCTTACAACTGCTCCACCAAAGTTAGTGCAACGTTTAATCACCGCCCGGGCAAAGCTTGCAAAACAGCGGTGGTCCAGCGTTGAAGATTTCTGCGTTGGCCTAGCGGACCCAAGCATCCACGAACTTGCGTCTAGCAGTAGCAAACTTTGACCGGGCGTTGTTGGAGTGGTGGTGAACTTTGCCGGAGCGGAAAATTGTCCGCTCCTCACCGCTCGCAATATTTTGTGCAGCTCAAAACTTTCGGAGCGGTAGGAGGGACCATCAGCGGAGGCCGAGCGTATATGGCGTTGCCTTAACGGAGACCAACTTCTGTTAAACGGTGGTGAACGGTTACGAGCGGTGATGATTTTTTTTCACCGCTCCAGGACCGTTAGAGCAAAGTTCTTGCAGTGTGACCAGGCTTTAAAGTAGATGCGTTACAGACTGCAGAAATGGCAGACAGAAGTGCAGAAGCCACAGATATGGAGAATGTGTGCATGAGTATAGCTTCAGAAGCCTGTATAGAAAGGAAGGGCAAGCAAAATTCATGATAAGGCATCATTGCACGGTGCTCCACTAAGATACCTCTATGTAATGATGACACCATAGTTATGTTGCACTTTTGATCATCAAAAGGAAATGTGTGGACATCCAGGTTGCAGGCGGAAGTGAGTTGATGTGCTTGAAATAAAACAATGGAGCCATCAAAGGATAGGTAAATAAAATGGCTAACTGTGTGCTTATCTTCATCTGCCCTGAAAGGAAAATATTGTAATTAATAAAAGTTTGTGTTTTGCACATATTAGACAATATTGCTGTCAAATATGTGCAAAATATATATAAGGAAATATCTTTAAAGGCATAAAAATCAAATTATTGTATAAAAAAATTATTGTATAAAAAATTGGTATAACAACCAACTAACCAGCCATAAAATCCAAATGACACAAAGACAGAATTTCAGTTTTCCCAGGCTGATGCTAGAAATGGTTTGGTTTTGATCATAATTAAGGCTATAATGTAATATTATAATATTGAATTGGTGTCAGACCAATAGAACTTACTTCTGTTCAATATTCTTGCCCCATAAACTATTAAAAACAAGAATCACAATTAATCTGTTTTCTACAGATGCTTTGCAATAATCTCTATATAATCAGATTTGTAATAAACCCTGTTTTAAAGAATGTTAAATTGTATCAGTAGGGTGCAAAAGTTACTGGATCCTTCTGAAATATTGGCAATTGGTACCACAATTGCCTTCTTTTCTTTATGGTATTCCTAATATATAGATGTGGGAATGAATCAAAACTTTGAGTCAATGTGTATAGATGTAGCAGTCAATATTGTTAATACTATAATACTGTATTAGTGCAATTTTTTTTCTCTAAGAATGAAGTTTTAAAACATATTTAAAAGGTAAGAAAAATAGAAAAGATACTGTTCATCTATGAAAATGTGAGGAGTCCAAAAAAGGTTCGCAGGAAGAGTGATACTGGTAATGTTACAAAAGTCCAAAGGGTTCCAGCTGATAAATTCATTTTTCCAAATCTAGTAAAGAACAAAGGAATAATTCAAAAATTGTAACATTATCTCTAAAAAAAACCATACTAATCTATTCTAGAAAATACAAATACTTTTTTGTAGAAGAGCAAAATGAGTACCCTTACCACATTTAGCCAGAAGTAGAATTTGGCCACTTGTAATTTTTCCTCCTGCAAAGGAGTAAAAGAAAAAAGAAAAAAATGAACAGCCTTTCTCCCAGACTTCAGAAATCAGTCACAATCCAGTCTAGTCCAGAGGTCTCCAACCTTGGCAACTTTAAGCCAGGAGGACTTCAACTCCCAGAAAAGCTGGCTGGGGAATTCTGGGAGTTGTTGAAATCCTACAGGCTTAAAGTTGCCAAGGGTGGAGACCCCTGGTCTAGTCAGCCATAGGCCAAATTGCACCAATGGAAATCTTTTCTCAGTAAGTGACCTCAGGGAATGCCTTCAAGACTGTTATGGGGTGCCCTGATGGATCTGTCAGTAGTGTGAGATTATGTATGTGTGTACAAATGGAGTGGAAAAAATGATTTACATACACTTATACATATAATCACACACAACTACTGACCCAAAGGTGCTTTTTTCTCTCTCTCCCAACGGGCAACTGGACTTTCTAGTTTTTCTTCATTTTAAAGACATTTTGCTTCTCATCCAAGAATCTTCTTCAGCTCTGATCAATGGGGAATGGAAGGATTTATACTTCTTCCAGACATCTGGTCATTTGCATCCTTTTAGCAGGTCATTAAGGTCACCTGGAGGTTTATCTGTGTCATCAGGGTCACCTGAGTGGCGCAAATTGGTGTAGAACCTTCTTGGAACTTTGAAAGGACCGTGTTATAGATTGGAGATCTTATGTTTTGAGGGGCACCAAAAAAGGCACCAGGTCTTATTTTGGGGGAGATCTTATTTTTTTCTCCCCATTACCGGGAGGCGGGCAGGAGAGCTGCACCTCACGCATCAAATCTCTTTGCCTAACGGCCTTACCAGCAGCTTGGTCTGCAAAACAGCTGATCTGCAGGTATGCTTCTGTCACCAGCTCCAAGAATTTCAGCCCAGTGGTGGGATTCAAAAAATTTTACTACTGGTTTTGTGGGCATGGCTTTGTGGGCTTGGCTTGGTTTGGTGGGTGTGGCTTGGTGGGCATGGCAGGAAAGAATACTACAAAATCCCATGCCCGCCGCACCCCAGTAACCAGCTTTCCAGCTCCCTTCTCCTGTGCAGGGCAACAAAAGAAGACCCAGGAGATCAGCTGGGACTCGGGAGGCAGAGAATAGATGGGGGCGGGGCCAGTCAGAGGTGATATTTTGCTGGTTCTCCGAACTACTCAAAATTTCCACTACTCATTCTCTAGAACCTGTCAGAGCTAGTTGAATATCACCTCTGGTTCAGCCGCTTTTGTAGCCGATTGAGACTGCAAAAGCAGCAGAAGCCCCTGCATTCCTCTGTGGAACAGCTGATCTGTGGGAATGTACTGCCATCGGCCCCAAGAAGCATGGCCACTTTTGCAGCCTTAATCTGCAGGCATCGGGCATACAGCTACACTGAACCAGGCACTCTTGGGCCCTGGCGGGCGCTGTAGCTCTCTTGCCAGCTGTGTGAGGCAGGCATGGGGCTGCCCCTAGTCACCTTCAGTGTCTGCTTGATGAGCAGCGGCTCTGTAGCCACCTCGCCTTCCACCCATCAAGCCCACCGGCAAGCCCAGCTGCTCCCCACAGCCTCCACTACCTTCTGCTAGAGCTACCTCCACAGAGTTAGCCAGAGAGCTGCAGTGCTTGCCATGGCCCGAAGAGTGCCGAGCTCAGCGCAGTTGGTAGCGTAGCTGTAAGCCTGCAGCACCAAGTAGAAGTGTAGGCCGGCACTTAGCAGCCCAAAGGTGGCAACGGGCGAGGTGACATAGGTAGCACAGCTCCACTGACGGCTGCTAGAAAAGGGGTCCTGGCAGGCTGGTAGCCCAGCAGGGTGGCTGAGAAAAGGGCTGCCAGGAGGGTGAACAGCCTCGGCGAGGCCAGCAGCAATAGGGACAGCTGCTTGGTGGCTAACATGGGGCCCGCCACAGCTGAGAAGCTGGGCCAGCAGGCAGGGTGGGTGAGAAGCATCCCACCTGCTAGGCACTGAAAAGCCACCACTGCCGCTGCAGAGCGAGAGCAAGAGAGCAATCTGATCCAACCTCTGAGATCTGGCAGTGATGTGCTGCCCCCCCATCTCTCTCTCTCTCTCTCTCTCTCTCTCACACACACACACACACACACACACACACAGAAGTCCCTCATCCCCATAAGGCAGCCACATCCCTTCACTAATCTGCTTTCCAGCTCTGTTCTCTGCTGTGCGTGTAAGAAAAGAAGCCTGTGGGTTCACGTACAGTAAAAAAAATCAGGTCAGACCTTCCAACTTTGCGAGGTCTTTTTGGAGTGTGTGTGTGTGAGAAGTTGGAAGGTCTGAACTTTTCTTTTTTTTTTACCGTACTCCCACCCACAGACTTCTTTTCTTGCCCTGCATGCATGGACGTGGAAAGCAAATTAGTAAAGGGATGGGGTGGAGAGGGTGATGGACATGTGTGTGTGTGTGTGTGTGTGTGTGTGTGTGTGTGTGTGGTAGGGAGCAGAACTCTTCCTGAGTCTTCTCTCTGCCTTGAAAATACACAGCAATCGCCGTATCTTTCACTGGTTGTGTGTATATTTGCTGATATCCTTCAAATTGCACTCTTCTCCCTCAGGAAGAGCTCTGCTCCCCACCACATGCACACAAACACACACACACGTTTACACTGACTGAAAAGTGAAATGACACGGAAAAGCACAAGAATCAAGAGGATTTTGCTCTCTCTTTCCTGTCTTAACGGTATTTGCGCTGTGCCAAGGGTTGCAGCTGCAGCCAGAC